>JARDVA010032375.1:0-11200 GCA_030265315.1 Mopalia swanii
TAAAAACGTATTCCCCCCCCCCCCCCCCCAACACACACACCTACACACACCCCACCCCTCACGAGCGAAACAACAGTATATTCATAATAAACACGTCAAATTAAGATACATATACTTTATTAGACACAAAAATGTTCAAACTTTACCTAAAGTTTTGTTAGCTTACAGAAATTGTTCTAACAAAACGTAAAATGACTCGGAGAATGTATGCTGCCATAGATTGAGTCTTGAAAATAACGAAAGAAAGTCTCGTGAGGGACTAGAAAGTTCGACAGAATGTCGTGACAACTCTGTAAGAGCCACAATTGAAAAGCATCATACGACTGAAATAACTTCGTGTACAGAGTAAGACCTACTTTTCAATCAATTGAGCGGCTGATTAATAGGGAACTTCATTTTGCCTTGGTGCTTTCTTGAGCTAAAGGGGAATATGAAGCCTATATGTTTGTGATGTTTTTGCTGCCAGAAGTGTCTCGAGTGGTTTTCTGCACCCATACGGCTGCCACACTGTCATCTGAGTGAAATAACTTAAGTACGGCGTTAAACCCCAATCAAACATACAAATTAATCAATCGACATTTAACATTTTTATAACTCCTAAACGTAATCACTCTGGAACATTCATACATGTATAACGGCAGACAATACCATCGTACCAAGAATCTCTGAGGTTTAGCTGATTGCATTGACTGACAACAGCATAACAGGAATATAGTCACTTAAATTATATTCATAGTTAATGACAGGCATTGTCAGATTTATCTCTCTTTTTGGTGACTGCACAACCACGATTTGTTTTACCTTCACTGAATAACGATCTTAAAATCTTAGGAGTACGCTGTTTGAATCTCGCTAGCGGGTGATCAGGCTATATAATGCAGAATGTAATGATGACAATCGTGAAAGAATTCACAGAGTGACGGACGCAAACAACACAATATATTTGACATGGCAATGTCTGTAGTGTCATAAAACGACCAAAAATACCAACGAATAAAGACATCTTTAATGTTGGACTCACTTGAAGAAGTGTTTGAAAAAATACGGACAAAACATTGACTTTAATAATTCCAGAAAGGTCTCATGGGAACGGTATGAGTCTGTTTGTGTATAAGTCAATCTCGACATCCGCCTTGGCATTTTGCATAATAGTAATTTCTTTAGATTTCTGTGCTTTGAAATAGATTTTATTTCCATCGGTGCAAGTGCTTTTGATCTGCTCCTTAGGTTTATCCCTACGACCTACCAATACAAACGAATGTCGGTTGTAGAAAATTAATACTCCGCTACCTCAGGTCAAAAACAAGATATATCTGATTTTTTGTTGTCTAGTTTTTCTGTTCAGCAAATTTCCAAAAATATTCTTTCCTCTCCGACATTCAATTCGCGTCTTGTCGAAGCCATGGTTTTCATCTTGTACTACTAAAGAATAACTACAAAGGGAGATAATTCTTATCGACAAAATAATAAATAACTCGTCACCTGTTGCCAGCGGAATCTCGCCTGGAGAGTTATCGCTCTTTCGCCGTTACTCTTCAGTGACAGAAATTCAAAATGGAGAACATGGCTTTGTTTTGGTAGGTAAACTATAGACCTGCGGAAATTAAGAGGGGTGCGCAGTAATATCCATGGCATATTTTTGTAAAGAAAAAATCGGTTATATAAATTATGTTTGACCTTCGATTCCCAGTCTCCGAAGAGTTAAACTTATAAATTGTGCTATGAGTTGTGCACAAGCTACTTATTATGAAGACCCAAATATTGGCGGAAATTAATGCACAATGGCCTGGCATAGCCTGCGAGAGTTGTCCACTATAGAAACTCTCGCGAGAATACGATTGCGTTGTGGGCCGTCATCTGATGTCTAAACATCGAGTCGTAACTGTTTGTCACCTCATAATTGATAGATATGTGGGACGTATTTTAAAAGCGCAACTATCACGAATGCTGTGACGACAGGGTACCATCGTTCACCGATAAAATTACCCCCCTTTTTGGAAACTATAATACACTTGATGCACATATATTCCTATACACATGTTTATAATACATTTGAATACATGTTGCTATAGAGTAGATTCACTGTCTCCCCTATAATTATGTATGATATAATTTTTTAATATGAGTTCACGATAAGTATGTATTTTTACAATTGGTTTTTAAAAAGAGATACATGATAAAATGAAAAAGATGTTTCGGTTAACCAGAATAATAGAATGTTTGCGATACATCAGATTGTACTCACCATTTCATGAACATTAAGTATGAACTGTTATGAACTGTTATGCCATAAAATGACGATGGTGTGACTAATGCCTACTCCGCTGAACAGGCAGCCAGTGTCGGCAATTACATATGTACAGTATTGACTAGAAAACGAACCAAGGTATGTTATGTGTACCATTGTATACCGTCTCCAGAAAACGAATAAATTAATAAAGTAACAACAGTTCCCGTGCTCCTACAGTAGTCATCTTGAACGTTATGTTGTTTTGCTCAAGCGCACAAGGATTGTCAAACCAAGGGGCCGCTGTGGCAAATCGTACCGATAGAATTTTAATGCCGGATTATGTTTCTAGCTCAATACTTGTTGAATATCCTCCGTTAGGCATGTAAGTGAATCAGTACCACAGTGAGTACCGCCAACCAAGCTGTAACCTGCAACACATGAAATCAAGATTTGTAGGTAATGGAAATCCAGTGTTAAGCTTTAAGAGAAAACACTTCCAAGAAGATGGGGACATAACTATTTCCGATCATCTACTCGCTTGAAATAAACACAAATCAAAGCCAAAAGCTGATGGTAAGCCTCTTGATACACGGTACAAATAACGTAACTCAGAAAAATGTTGCTAAAACCACCAGTTTACAATTGTTTTAAACTGCCTAATGTTGTGTATTTTACTGAGCTAGCTTCCGATGAAGAGATCTTCATGACTAACATTACTTCCCAATCACAGGAGTCCGCGTATTTCAGCAAAAAACAAAGACACCAAACGACGCTTAGTGTGTGAGGTGAGGTATTGCTTCACGTCAAACCACCAGTTTACGTTTGCTTTAAACTGCCTAATGTAAGATGATTCGGCTGTGTCTGTTACTGAGGTAGCTTCTGGTGAAGAAATCTTCATCCCTTACATTCCAATCACAGGAGTCCTCATATTTCAGCAAACAGACAAAGACACCAAACGAAGCTTAGTGAGGGAGCTCAGTTATTGCGTCACACTTCCGTACGAGTGCAGAGATCGCCATAACATAAATCATCCCTTACATTCCAATCACAGGAGTCCTCATATTTCAGCAAACAGACAAAGACAGCAAACGAAGCTTAGTGAGGGAGCTCAGTTATAGCGTCACATTTCCGTTTGAGTGTAGAGATAGCCATAACATAAATCTTTTATCTGTTACACAGACTTACCTGAATTCTGTATCCGTCGTTACTTGAAGAACTCGGTTTGGTTTCTGGTAGGTGTTCCTGAAAGAGAACGCCAACGCATGTAATACACGAAAATATGGAACATTTCTGGTTTTAAAATATACAAATGCCAGGTAAAAAATATTGCATGATTGCAGCGATTGCTCTTCAATACTGTGTCGCTCTGTAATGCACACTCACATGCTAACTATAGAACATAATGGCGTTTAGAAAGCGCTGTTTGCAAATAAAAAGTCAGTACCATACACACCTGATCTCAATTCAAAACTGAAAATAGATGTTGACGTCATCCACAGTACTTACTATTGGAAGGATACCAAATATGCTCCCATTTGTCACCTGGTTTGTCGTCAGAACAAGTTTAAGAGACTCACTCTTTGGAACTTCGGTTGGCAGGCTGAGTCTTCCCTAAAATTAGAGTAATATTTCATCATTATTATTGTTCAGACGATGTTATCCATACTTTGATAATAAACGGGAACCATTATAACCACATAGTGTTATACAGCAAATCAAACGTGTGGAAATATGCATAAACACTATAGTTTAAAGCTGGTTCCACCAATTGGATTTATACAGAATACTGGAGATGTTAAATCTGCACCAATAAGAGTGGTGGCTGTATTCTGGTGATACCTTGGGACATTAGATCGTGGTTTTGTTTCTTTTCAGTCAAATGGTTGCGTTCACATAGCTGAGCATACTTATAAACGCATCAACACAGTCTTTTACGAAATCAATTATACAGTTTATATTTCAAGCTCCATAAGTCTTTTGTTTAAAACTAGATTTACCTGAGCTACGGAAGTCCGGCTTCTGTACGCGGCAGGGGAAAAACTTGAACTGGAAATTGTTTCCAAAACTTCGTTCCCTGAAACTAGTGTGATGCTGTTTATGAATTCGTCAGGCCGAAGATCCCTCACAGAAATACTGTGGAAAGAACACAAGCATTATGTGAGCTTTATAAACTAATATTATGTAATATCACTAAGATTAATATGAGTGTCGATACCATGTAATATGTAACCGCGCTAAGGTAATGAGTGTTATAATACAATTAATATATGTAACTGCGCTACGGCAATGAGCGTTAAATACATGTAATATATGTCACCGCGCTAATAAGGTAATTATTGTTATAACTCATGCAATATGTTACCGTGCTAAGGTAATAAGTGTTATATACCAGGTAACCGCGCCATGGTGATGAATGTTAAAACCATTTATTAGTTATATACCAATGAAAAAGCAGGATTTTCTTCACGCATAAATGTGATATTTCACCGCAGTAAAATAACACTTTGTGTTATTACTCTCTGAAGTTTGATCTGTCCAGACGACAGAACTTTATTAAAGTGACGTCTGCACACTCCAGTTTGACAGATCAAACGGAGAACTCCAGAGACGATTGCACTGCACCAAACACAGATAAAGTGAGACTGACTAGGTGAATTGATTTCAATAAGTCAGAGAAAATGAGGTGATATCTTAAATACAACAGAACAGTAAAAAAGCAAACTTTTCAGTCCCTTTCAATTATCCATGATTCAAGCTGTCGAGTGTCAATAACCTCGAGCTCATGGTCTAGTTAAAACAGAATCACGCATATGCAAATTTTTAGTGAAAAAAGTTCTTCTTGTGGGGACAGATAATTTGAAAAATATTATGTCAACCTAATCGGGAAACATATAAAACATTTGCGTCATGTAGGATAGCAAAAACTGATATCATTTAAATGCAAACAACATTGATTAATAAAGGTGTAGGAATATCGAACGGATTGCACAAACCCATTCTGACATTTGTCAGGCGACAGCTGATCAGGGAATTTGACACGGATTTTTATTTTATATTTAATATAAATAATAAATAGAATATTACAGAGGTAAGTTTTAAATAATACCATAAATATTGCTCTCCTGAATGGTAGAAAGAATAACCCACTCGACGCTTCGCGTCCAGTGGGTTATCTCTTTCAAATACTCACTCGAGCAATATTTATGGTATTTAAACTCCACTGTGTATTATCCTCTATTAACCCGGCTACGGTAATATGTGTTATTATCCATGTAATATGTAACATTGTTGAGAAAATATGTGTTATAAATCACATTATAAAGAACATTAGCTCCATGAAATGTAACATTATACTTGGAGACAAAACATGCTCTTTTTTTAGCATAACATTTCTTACTTCCCAGTGAAACTTTGGTCCACAATCAAGGGACTTTGGTCGAAAGTGAAAAGTAAAAAAGAGAAGTAAATCAATCATGATCCAAAGACATTCGAGTTATTCTTTTTTTATTCTCCAGACAGTCGCTTATAGTTATGGACGAGATATAGCCGACGATCAAAGTTAATTTCGGTCCCAACACAGAATTTAAGTTCCGATATTACCTGTATTGAAGCACAGATTTATTTTCCAATAAATATAAGGATGCAACTCCATTTGGTAATATTTCTGCCAATCCCCTGTCCACTGGCTCTCCATTTGCTGTTATGCTACATCTTAAACCTGGGGGGAAATGGTGGCAAACAGTTGATAAAAACTAAACGACTTTTCATTTTGTAGTCTAAGTAATTTAAAAGCAATCATAGAATCAAGCATGACAGCGTATGCATCAACAGCTTAATTCTGTACCTAGTCGTTGAGATGGGTTTATGGTATGCCGTATCCATTTAGTTTATTAAATTTAATTTAATCTTGGCTTATGTCAAATAGTTAACCCTATTTCAATGAATACAATGGGGATCGCCAGTGGAAAAAAAGGGAGATGACTATTTCACCCTTATAACAGGAAGTGCAATCCATCTCATTGACTAACAAGCATGGTATGAATATTCAATAGAATTCTAGTGTTAACCAATGGCATAGATGGCTCTACCTGTCATATGGGTGACACAGTTATCTATCTTTTTAGTCACTGGCGATCGCCATTTATAGATGAGATATACGTACATGCTGGATGATGTATATCAGGACACATCCATTCGCTGGTCTCAGGGGAAAACTGAAAACGAAATACGATTCGTGCTAGTACATTTGAAACTTTAATCCATAATTAGCCCCGTTAATCGTTATACGCGTGAACGCTATCGATCCTTCGATATTTCACTAAGCAATTACATTAACAGGATCGAGTAAATATGTTGTAAAGATTACAAAATCATTATTTGGACATACTGCCACTAGCCCCTTCCACTGGACCGTTTAGACTTGAATATAGTTGGATGGTATTCAAGTATATTTTACTTATATGACGAAAGGCTGTCCACTTCGTACACTGCCATACTTTAAAACGTTGGAAACCAGTATTATTTTAGAAGCATGGCCCGCGAGTGACGGGTACGCCTCGTATGGGTCCCAAATAGGCGATGCCGATTACAGACCCGAAACTGCGTTAGGTACATTTGCAGAGTGTCAGTAGTCCAACATTCTCTCCGCGGAATCAAAGCCGTGGGTCCTGGTTGTATATAGCAAAGGCCTGTGTCTGACACCCTATACCATCTTATTGCTGAATCGTTCTGGGTAGGTCTTCATTAAGCCGATGAGAACTCATGCTCTGTGGCTGGTGATACAAAGCTATTTGTTTTTCTTGTAAAGTGAAATGTTACAAATCCATATAAATAAATAAATAGAATTCCTTGTTTCAAAGACGTTTGTTTATCAGAAGTTTAGACTTGACCTCATGTTAATGAATATCTTGCCCTATCACAGAGTAGACGTGCTTTACCTTTGTAGAAAGAGTTATATTATCTGTCGGAATGAAAACTTCCAGTTGAAGAATTCCTAGGAGTAAGCAATGGGGAATAAACGGGTCATTTATCTGTAAATAAAATGGGTAAAGACTTTTAGGTTTTTTTAATAACTTCTTTTTATAACCATAACCTGTAGTTGAATATACGTGGAAAAATATTTTGAACGTACGATATAAATCAATACACAAACTAATGTTTAAATAATTGCTACGATCGATCGTAATACAAAAAAGTCTTAAAAACGGTTCTCCCATGTCCACAAAATGTCAATTAATATACACTAATACATGATTTTTTTTTCAAGCTGCTAGACGGAGGTTTCAAGTTATCAGTTCAGTGTTTACCTCAATGCTTGTTTCTCCGACCCACCCCGCTGTTCCGGGAGAATTCCTTCTTTCAATCGTGAGCGTAAGATTTGATCCACCCAGTGTGGAGAGTTGTGGCCCTTTGATGAACACATCCGCTTCAACCGTTCTTTGGTTCGTTCTTCTTACAATCTAAGCATATAAACAAAGTGTATTTTCAGCATTATAATTAATATTACACATTATTTAAAAACCTTTTGGTTATTTACATGTCGGTGGAATACCACAATTTCCTTGACACTAAAAGTGAGGTAATACGGCAACGATAGCTCTATCAATGTATCACTACATTTAAAAAGTTATTTTAATATGAAGAACAAAACAACAAAAAAACAAACCAAGACTCAAAGTAAGTAAGTAAAGAGTCGACACAATCCAAGTACAATTACAATTTATTTTTTATAACTATTCTGGTACAACCTTCAATATGATAAAATTATTACTAGTATTTATTAGTTATTACAGGTATTATTATCACAAAATTGGTTTTCCAAGATCATAGTATTCTGAATTGAACTGGATACTTACCGCTACAGTTAGTCCCAGAGAGCCGTTGTTGAGTAACCGAATGACAGCAACAGTCGTGATTTTCTCGTTTGGGTCTGTTGCTATAGCCTGCATAATGTATAAGAATATTATTAACTAGGCTGGAGTCCTTGTGTATAGCCCGTGCTATTTGTGTACCCATATAATGCCTTTTCTAGCCGCTGCTCTACCATGCACTGTTTACCCACAACCACTGTCTGCAGGGGTTGAGCTTAATTATTCCTATCTGATAGATGTTCCCTCACCTATCGATATTGAATATTTTTAATTTTTGGTAGGCGTCTTCAAAACGTCAAAATATATTTTATATTCCAGATTGGTTGCATCTTGAATATATATTTCATACTTAGGGATATTGTTTATGCTGTTTTAAATCTTAGTTTGTGCATACACAAAATTTAATACTTCTTTTGTTATGACCAAATATATAACATAACAAGGCGATTTTATGGATATACAACTTCTGGATTTATTGACGAGCAACGTTTCGGAGCAGATACTAGCACCGTTTTCATTAGCTTGAAAACGGTGCTAGTATCTGCTCCGAAACGTTGCTCGTCAATAAATCCAGAAGTTGTATATCCATAAAAATCGCCTTGTTATGTTACTATCCCTGCTTCAAAATGCCACTCAAAGAAGTTACCAAATATATAGTATTAATATCAATAGACATTTATATTTAATGTCGATAAGGAACTCACCATCTGTCATTACATTTGTACATTTATCTAGTCATGTTCAAGACATTAATGACTTATCCATAATTCAAAAACGGTGATTTTGTCGTTGACACTTGGTGTAAAAAAAAAATTGAATTTTTTATATAAAAAGTGAATTTTTGTGAAAGTTTTATATATAAAACAAATGCACTGCTGGGCATCTAGGATAAAAACTTGATGGTGTCCGCTCAGCTAGAATTCAGGCATATAATTTATCATGACTGTGATTACATGTAACTGCTTCTACAAAATAGGAAAGGCTCATCATTGCGACGTTTAGTTAATGGTGTGGATGACATGATACACGAACTAAGACCACAAATAATGTAGTTTATCTGTTTGATAAAGTTTTACGCCACATAATTAGGATTCAAATTTAAAAACTACATCAAACAGGTAACATACGTTAACCGACTTTAATCTAGATAACCTTGGATATTTTGATAAGGGAAAAAAAATGTTCCCTATGATCGATATGCTAGTTTAAACAATTTGCTTCTAGGGAATAATGGTCAAATTTAATACATCTTTCCAGAAGCATGGCTGAAAAGAAGATCGCAGCGTTAAGCCTCTCTTCCTTACCCTTTGACAAATCTGAATTAAATAGAGTCTACAACAGCTACTTTTTGATGACCCATCTTTAACGCACCCAATCAGATTGGAGCTTTCTTAGAATAAGAAAGAGGCGGTCTAAACATAGGATGACAAGTCGGCTATACATGTTATATACACACACGATCTTAGTAGCATTAACGAGTCCTAACATCATCACACCCGCGTTTATTGGCAGTGGCGCCACGCTTGTTTGTTGTCGACTTTGATGTGTACACGTTTTCTGATTGGCTGCAAGTTTCTGCAATAGTCCAATTAAATTTAAGCCACGTTTTTGCCTCGCATTGCAGCAAGGGGTAGTAATGTGAAAGTCTGGTCTTACATATTTTGATCCAGGCAATGAGACGATGCCTTTAATACGACAATTAACTATTGCTTACCTTAAACGCTTTAAACGGTGTAGACTTGAGGGTAACAAACGACTCATTGATACGCATCCTGGACTCAACAATACTCGGATCTGTTAAAAGAGATCATGTCTGATATTATATCAATTCTGCTTTCTGGTGAAAAATGTTCTGCTTGAACGTTTGTAGCAATTCTGTTTTAAATTAAATTCTTCGCATATGACACGTATTACCTAATTCATTTAAAGCAAAGCTTGCGAAGGAATACGTTTTCTAACCTTTTTGACCTCGGAATTCAAGAGTGCTGTGTGAAAAGCCTCTGTCAATGTGTTCTGCCGTAATTTCCATAATGTCACCTGATCCATCTACAAACAAATTGAACAATCATTGTAAGTCATTCTTTACATTGATTTATTTAGATTTCCCCTTTGTCTGTTCATCTGACAACACACGATGTATATCACGTGACCATTGTGTTAAAGGTATCAGTATGCCACATACGATATAATTATGTTCGTTTTGTAAATCCTATTCCGATATTACCAGGACAACGATATATATATTTCTAAATGCTATACCCTGACAAGCACAAATTCAGTTTCTACAATAAAATATATACATACATGTTTTCTGTTAATATAAGGGGGAAATCGGTACAACATATGCTACTTGTCACGGTTTATAGGTTCATTTATATGGGTAAACAATTATCACAATTGGAACATAACCTTAATTCGACGAAGGAATCACTCAAAATCTTATTCCTTTTTTTAAACTTATGCAGCAATCCTATATACTGTGTATAAAAAGGCATAATGCCAGTAACATTATGCATAGTTTCTTTCCCGGATCTTCAAAAATTGAATAAAATAAATAAATATTAATAACAAAAAGATAAAAAAAAAAAATGAAATAAAACAATTATTTTTTTTTTTATTTGAAATTTAAAACTAAAAAAAAACAAAATCTGACTTCTTGAACTGTTTTATTTTCCTTGATCAACACAAAAGGAAATGCTGTGGTATAATTTGCACACTTCACGTTTGTAAAAGTGACATCTTCAGCTAATGTTACATGCCATCCATGAAGATGTCTTTTGGTTATGGAGCATACTTTTGTAAACCTAGCTTTATGCTGTCAGGAATCTGAATCTATCCATACAGTTGGCATATGATACCTACCCCCAATATCGCTAAGACCGTTGTGGGTCGAATACAGTTCTACTGCTGGTTGTTTTAGAGTTCTTTACAAACGAGGATGGATTCTTATCGTTGATTGGTGTTTTACGCCGTGCTTAATGGTATTTCACATATATGACGGCGATGTAGTCCAACAATGATCGGCACTAGCACAACATAGATGGAAGCGTTTCCATAAGGTTTGCAAAGTTCCTCTGGGGGGGGGGGGGGGGGGGGGGGG
>JARDVA010032596.1:1611-12702 GCA_030265315.1 Mopalia swanii
TAGGGTTTTATGTCACATGCCCTCACTTAAGGTTATTTCACTCACAGGAGGTCATTCCAGCTCAAGATACAAGAACATGACCAGCCAATCACAAGATGAAATACTAAAACTTTGCAAACTTATCAGTTTCTTGTGGCCCCTTAGATCTTAGGTCACCATGGTAACAAGATTAGGTATCCTAGCTCTGTGAGTGATGGCAATCACCCTCGACTAAAATTATACAATTTCTGGATAACCACTTCTTGTTTTGTGATAGAACACAACGTTTCGATACATATGCCTGTAAAGGTCATCAGGTGTAAATTGACTAAAATGAGAAGAGTGGGAGCTATATACAAGTAAAAAGTAAACTACTTTATAGTTGTATTTAGTTCAACTATTACTGGCAACACTCAAAGACAAGACAGGACAATCATAAGACATCATAAATCTGTTTAATCTGGAGTTAGTGACTAACAGCCTTTAAGCAATCCTAGACATCCAACTATTGAGTATTTTACTGAACAAAATTCATTTTTTTTAGTGTCATATTGAATTGTTTTTATTTTTTAACATCCAACTGTTTATTTTTATCATAATCAATAAACATAAGAAATGGAGTCTGAATTGAGTTTTTTAAAAATGATGTGTTAAAATGATGTCTCAAATTGCGTTAAATCTCCAACATAACTACCATTTAAACTATGAACCCCTGCATGTGTTCTAATTGCAGACAAAGTATTAAAAACCCAAGGTGATTTCTAGAACATTTTTCAACGGCATCCCATTCACCAATTTATCAGTTAATAATCAGGGTTCTGCGCTCCGTTTCAACTGAATTTTAACACAGATATTTCAGCAAAAGTATCACATTGTCCCTTATTGGGGCGTATCAAATTTTGGGCGCCCATACGATTCCAGAACCGGCTTTAGAAACTTATCTGAAGCCTTTTGAGAACTTGGGCCTAATATTCCATAACGCGTTTTCTCACTGTAGTCAAAGATTCCAGTTTTGCAATTAAAAAAATCTGCAACTTAAGAAGCTGTGTGGTCTGACCGGATATCTTTTCTTAATTAACCTTTCATATTTCTTTTATTTTACTTCATATTATTTTCATAATCATAGGATACGTTAAACTCATTTTACAAATTTCATAGTTTTCTCTGAAAGGAACTATTGTATTTTCATAGGATAACTTGAACTCATTTTACATCATTTTACAGATTTAATTGTTTTCTCTTCATGGAACTATTATATTACAAAATGGCCCTATTGTTTCGAATTTTGTTTTTCGAAAGCATAAGTACGGATACATACTTTTTTAGTATAATACACAGTACCATGCAACTGAGTGCATATATAATTATTTGTTCATTAACACAAAACAAAAACATTGAGATGGGTTAAATTTAGATGGCGCTAAAATAAAAAACGACAAAGCATTATTGTTCAATCTATCAGCATAGTGTTTACACTTAAAAAAATTCAGTTGATGCAGAAAATGTTGCGTGTAAATGATTACACGATTGCTGCAAAGTCCACCCGCCCTAAATTCAATTTAATACTAGCTAATGACAACAGGGTTTTGATTGTGCAATAATGTAAAAGTTCATTCTCATAAAACTTTTTTTTAAAGCTGGGTTTGGTTATGCAAGTTTTTAAAATAAAATTTATTTTTTGCTCAGCATTTTCTGAATGTTTGGTTTTTGATGGAGCGTAAAAAAAATCCCAGCGATTACTTAGTACAAGGCATGATTCGCATGAAGCAGGGCACATTTTCAACCTGTTAAATGGGGTTTGAGCATCACCAGTTGGGGGCCCAACCCCTTTTCCCCCTCATAATTTTTTTTTATGTAAAATATATCATACACTCTTTTCAGATTTCCATAAAACAATGCATATTTGGCTGTTATTACTAAAAAATGTAGGAAAACGATTTTAATAAAAAAAATATTCCTTATATCCTTTCACCAAACATCAAATAATGACAGGAAAGGACAACTAGAACATGCCATAAATGATTGCCCTAATGTTGCTCCCTAGCTCTGAGAGCAACAGGAAGTCCTCCAGACCTCCACCAAACCCTACATTTAGCCGTCAAATCAGATTTAAAAAAGGAAAGTAGTCAAACGAAAAAACACCTGAGATTTTATTTTAACAATCAATTTCCATATAACAGTACATACAGTCGTTTAAAATGACAAAATATCAATTACAGTGTCTATGAACCACACCTGATGTCTGGTTGAACATTTGAATTTTATACTACTTTTAAAATTTTCAACAATCATTAACAAAGCTTTATACATTATTTTACGGAGCATCGACCTGTTAATCAGAGTTAATGTTAATTGTCTGATTCACTGAAACCAGAATGCGTGCATTCGAATCCTGTTTCATTCTGGGAACTCGTTAATCAAATTTTAACAAACTTGAGGCTAATCAAAGCAATAGCTAGAAATCAAGAAGAGGGTGTCTGAAATCACCATTTTTAGAGAAACAAGGTGTCTCATTTTAATCTTCCCCTATCTTTCCCATGTTAAATTTGACTAAAATAGGGTGTCTCAAATGGCTTCTTGGGTGTCTCAAAGACACCGAGACACCTCTGTGGGCTCTGGCTAACATTGTTCTATGCTGTTGATGGGAGTTGGAAAGAAAATTGATGATGTTTTCAGGCAATAAATCAGATTATTATAAAAAATAGTTTAAATAACAAGTTATTTTTCCTTCAGTCTACATTCTATTAAAAAAGTATGAATAAGACATACAATCCTAATTACTATTCAAACTTTAAAACACAATTTTCTCAAAACAGCTTGTTTGGAGATACACGGTTGTTGCTCTCAACCCTCGATATGGAAAAAATTTTGCAAACAGAATGTACGTTTGTTTTACCTACAGACTATATATCATGGTTGAATACGCAATATCCCAATCAACCAATCAAATTTGCAAGAAAAATAGTTAAGCGAATATGATTGGATGATGACGGACAGGCAATTAAAAAGAAGCCTGGGACAGCGGTAATCAAACTGGCCCGAGGATCCATTCTCGATGGACTTTGACATACCCAAAACCCTAAAAGGACATCGGCGATTGGAACAGGTAGGCCCGTAAGTTTCCTTACTTTTAACCAAAAAGATCTCAGTCTAAAAAAAACAACAATGATTTCTGAAATCTGGAAAGAAAACTGAATGTGACATTCTGATTCAAATTCCACATAAAATGGCGTCACCAATAAGTTTTACGTGAACACAATCTCAAAATATCGTATTCAAATTCAACCATCCACGAACAAATTTGTTTGAACTTTGACTTACTTGTCGTAATCTTCTTTGCAGTAAAGTTTCTTGTCCTTTGAAAAGCAGGAACCAGAAAGATGAACTTGGCAAATTGAGCACTGCAGACATTGTTCGTGCCACGAGTAATCCATGACCTTGAGAAGGTAGCGGTCTTCAATGGGAAGGTGACAGCCCGTACACACCTCTTTTTGGTAGGCGGCCGGCATGATTCCTGACAAAAAAGACGGGAAGACAAAATATTAAATTGGTACGATTTAATTTTTTTTATTTGGCATTGATGGGCCCGCTTTTAGCCTAATAAAAATGTTACTGAATTAACATTTAAACTCGCGATGCTGTCATAGTCGCAGCCAAGGCCTGTTATAGGGCCTACGGCTTTTTGGACATTCCAATTAACTTTCTATGGAAGGGAAACTTGAAGAACTCGTCCGGCGAATTCCCGTTATTATATTCGTGAAAATATTAATGGTCATATAAACCTTACGCCTTTACGGATAGATTTAACAGATTAAATGCCTTTAAAATTTCGAAGAATCAAAATCCAGGATGATCTTCTCCCTTACAAAGTTTTAAGTTGAGAAGCTACTTCTCGGGCGAAACGTTTTCAGAGAAAATACTATGTTGGCGTACGATTAAGTCCGATTCTGTGGAGATTCTGTGGACCTACATATTAATATTTTTCGAGAACATGTGCGAAAAATGGACAACGTAGGCTACATTAAGCCAATCTGTTTGCGATGACTTTGGTTTACGTTATGTAGGCCTATATATTTGTCCTGTCTTTGTATTTGTTTGCTGTCAGTGGCGTCGAGGGTGATTTCTCTCATATGGGGCTGGCACGCCTTCATATGAGTGAAATAACCTTAAGTAGGCCTACAGCGTTAAACCCCAATCAAACTACGTGTAGGCCCATTCTAGACCTATATGGAATGTCACATGACCGCATTTTTAACGGGACAGGTTTCATTACACACACATATATAATCTTCATTTATTCAATATATATATATATATGCCAGAACCAGGCTTTCAGATTTACTCAAGCAAAAACTAACTGTGAGTAATATCTAGATCAAAAAAGATGATAATTTAGCGTCCCAGTATATCCGTGCTTTATATAGAGAGAAAATCATAGTCTTCACTGGGTTAGAATTCTAGACGCATTGTGCCGTCGCGCGTGAGCGTCTGTAGCTCAGTCGGTAGACTGTTGGGCTTGTAACCCCAGGGCTCAATATACTGACCCCTGAATATACCAGAAACCTGAGTGTACTGGCCCCTGAATGCCAGAAACCTGAGTATACTGACCCCAAAATATAACAGAAACCTGAGTATATACTGACCACTGACTATACCAGAAACCTGAGTATACTGACCCCTGAATATACAAGTAACCTGAGTATTTTGACCTCTGAATATACCACAAACCTGAATATACTGCCCTGAATATACCAGAAAGCTGAGTATACTGACCCCTGAATATACCAGAAACCTGAGTATACAGACCCCTGAATATACCAGAAACCTGAGTATACTGACCACTGACTATACCAGAAACCTGAGTATACTGACGCCTGAATATACCAGAAACCTGAGTATACAGACCCCTGAATATACCAGAAACCTGAGTATACAGACCCCTGAATATACCAGAAACCTGAGTATACTGACCCCTGAATATACCAGAAACCTGAGTATACTGACCCCTAAATATACCAGAAACCTGAGTATACAGACCCCTGAATATACCAGAAACCTGAGTATACTGACCCCTAAATATACCAGAAACCTGAGTATACAGACCCCTGAATATACCAGAAACCTGAGTATACAGACCCCTGCATATACCAGAAACCTGAGTATACTGACCCCTGAATATACCAGAAACCTGACTATACTGACTCCTGGATATACTGAGTTTTGCAAGTTTACTGTATGTATGAATCAAACAAATCCTTATAACTGTTTATCTTTTAATAACTCCTGATTACGGTTTGATCAATAAAGAAATGGAAATATCAATTGAGTGGACACTGAGTTCACTAGCCTTCTAAACTGTTACATAAAATCATACTCATACATTTTACATCTGGTATATATATGTTACTTTTCGTTATTTTGGGATAACATTTTCGTAGTTTGAATACATTCTAGTGGAATAAAAAACGTTAAAGGTTGAAAACTGTTCTGGAATCGAGCCCACGACCATAAGGGTTAGGCACCGACTGGCCAACGGTAAAACAAGGTTGAAGGTTGAAAACTGTTCTGGAATCGAACCCACGAGCCCGAGGGTTAGGCACCGAGTCACCAAGAGTAAAAAAAAGGTTGACGGTTGAAAGCTGTTCTGGAATCGAACCCACGGCCCTCGGTGTAAGGCACCGACTCGCCAACAGTACATACCGGTCGCCTAGATTGTATATAGTATACTATCTGGTATATAGTTTGACCTACTGGCTTACACAGCTATACGGAGACCAATCAGAGCATGGCGCCCTCCATGCAAAATCCCCCTCATAAATCACCCCCAATTACCCTTCAAAAGAAAATAAAAACTTGTTACATTGTCAGTGGTGTATTTAGGGCGTTAATTCATTAGTACTTCATCGGTAGATTGGAAGTTGCGGTTTGAGGGGATATTTGCTTGATGTCCGTGAAATTATTATAGGCCTTTAATACAGTGATAATTTTTTTGTGTTCCGTATAAAGCGCATTTTCCCAAGGCGAGGGTCAAAATGCATAAGACTTATAGGAAAGAGAGGAGAGAGGTTTGATACGACGGTCTTCTTTTCCTCCTTGCCCGGGGAAGTTGATTAAATGGGGCACTCAAAAACTGTCGAGCAACCTGGGGTTGGCGAACAGCTTGAGTTTAACTATTAAATGTTTTTTTGACATAGGGTAATGTGTTGAACATTTATTTTTTAATGCAATACATCGTATCTTTCTCGAAAAAAAATTAAAGATATTGGTAAGTTTTGCTGATATATCCGATACCCATGCATGCATGCATGCGAGTTATTGCTATAGCTCCGTGTAGCGAATTCCACCTCATAACCGTTTGTTTAGATTTTGATTTCGGTTTTTAGTTGGTGGTGTGCGACATGCCTATTCATACAGTTCATTCATATTGGGCGGCCGTCACTACAACATTCTCTCCTATTAAAACGAACCTTTCATTATCCTAATATCGTATTTTTAAAACTCTTGCTATATATATTGTCGGTATTATGGAAGAAAAGTCGGTCTTAATTAAATATGGGCTTGGTTACAAAATACAGATTTGGGCAATCTGAAAGCCTGGCACTGCATGCATGCCAAACTACATGTAGGTCTTTATTTAAGCAATGTACACACATGTTCGTAAATGTATAGATGGGAAAACGTGCATTCCTACAAAGTGGTACATATACCACAATTAACCGATGCATTTTTTAAACTTTTGAACAAAAATAGCCCCTTGGTCTGCCCCTAAAGGCCATAATAGACTCGATGTTAAACGTTTTGTGTGGTCAAAAGACAAGTCATCATAAAACATCGATATATCATACTCAAAACAAAGTTGAAGGAAAAAAATCGATGTATCAAATTTAACGTTTGTCTGATAAAAAATCGATATATCACGTTTAAATATACGGCTATACCCCGGACACACAATTAGCATAAGGTGTGAAAAGTTTAGATTAACGCCAATGTGCCTCGTGGGAGGTTCTATGGGCTCGAGTGGTGGATTGCTTATATTTTGTTAAACAGCACCAACGACAAGAAATAATTATTTTTTTAGGTTTTATGGGTCTTAGTATAAAATAAAGATTGATAGAAGTTTAATCTGATGCCTAAGTCCATTGTAGATATCGGCTTCTACACTCATGGGGCCTCGACTATCGGATAGAATATAACGTTATCTCCCGCTTAAACGTCGTGCGTCCGCTAGCCACGCTCCTGGCGCCCAAATTAGGTATCATTTAAAAATAAGATAATCAGAAGATTTTGTTGTATCATGCATTAAGTAAAGGTATTAAAAATACGTAATTTCCATCAATGGCTTGGTAGCTTTTCAGAATATTTTAAAATAGCGCAAAAAAAAAAAAGTTAAAATAAAGTGGATGTATATATATATATGTTGGATTCGAATGGTTTAAAAGGGGACGCAAAGAAGAATAGTATATATTTTGACTAAAATTTCAAGTATAGTACGGGTTTGGAAGAGAAAAATGGCGGGTTAGCAACAGATACCTGAACCGTATTTCTGTATTTTTAACAAGGCTAATGGAAGATTTCAAGTCTCGTATGGCATATAAAATGTGTCCGGTAGATTAGTATATCAAATATTATTGGCCAGAGCTCATTGAACCCATAGTAACCGGTAATTTAAAGGAACAAACATACATTGTATGATATAGACTATCAAAGATACAGAACTCTGCATCCAGTGTGACAGCATGCTCAGCAGCTCTATAGACTTAGTGTACATACCCGCATCAGCTTTTACAAACATGTTTTATTTAAGCGAAATGCATAAATTGAAGTCGATTTATACTTCACGTCTAGCGTTAAATATGGTTTATTTACAGTCCTTATGCAAATATAATCACTACTGCGCGGATGGGCTTTGCGACCGCCCCAAGACACTGATGACCAATTTTTATTTTTCATTTTTTAAAAACTTTTTTCTCCTTCTTCTTTCCATCGCTTTCTATTCAATTGATTATATGTCTACTGCTAAAAAAAAATCCCCACCAGTTTAGATTCTAAATTATGTACGTATGTAGACATGTATGCATATAAAATATTATGGCATTAAATGTACATAGGCCTATTATGAACAACCATCTTAATTAACATCTGTATTTGTAGAAAATGTACACGACACAAGCCTCGCGGTAATGTGTACAATTATGAAATAAAGTTCTTTAAATATATATGTATATATAAGTATAAACAAAATCTGCCAATATAATTAGTTAATTACGTTAAAATCAAGTGATAAATTGAGCCAGATGATGTGTAGATGCGAATACGTATCTTTTATAGACTATATAGTATCGAGGTACGAGGTACAGCTGTACCAAAACTGTAGAAATAAGGTCTACCTCTGAATACTATATAACGTTGAATCCGCATGACCTAATTACCGCAGAAGACATATTTAAGCGAGTGTGGTACTACCGAGAAATGATTGATTTTGACATGAAAATGGACGTCGTAAAAAGTGGTCATTTTATGTGTCGGTCTAACCCAAAAGAGTTCAAGGAAGAAAACGAGATGGTTTAAGTCAGGGTAAGGCCATTCAACTTTTAAATATTGGAAGATAAAGTGACGAACCATGGTAGCGCTGTGCTGTTTCTATAGCGGCTAGGAAGCTTCATGTAGCATAGCTAGATGATGTGGTAACTATCGTGATGCTTCACTTGAAAACGTCGTTGTAATATAAAAGTGAGTTTTCTGTTGACTGTACGTGGAAGATGGTGTGTGTGACGAGCTTCCACTTGCAACCAGTCCTAAATAGCCGACAAAGAAGTGAAAAAAGCCTAGCATTGAGCACAACGTTACACACCAATCAAACTCGCAAATCCATGTAAGTTATGACGTCAATTTAAGGGTCCGGGTAAGGATTATAGTAAGGGTCAGGGTTTTAGTTGGGTAAGGGTTATAGTTAGGGTAAGGGTTATAGTTAGGGTAAGGGTTATAGTCAAGGTCAGGGTTATAGTTAGGGTTAGGGTTATTGTTAGACTAGAGTCAGGGTTATAGTTAGAGTCAGGGTTATAGTTACGGTAAAGGTTATAGTTGGGGTAAAGGTTATTGTTAGGGTCGGGTTATACTTAGGTCAGGGTTATAGTTAGGGTAAGGGTTATAGTTAGGGTAAGGGTTATAGTCAAGGTCAGGGTTATAGTTAGGGTTAGGGTTATTGTTAGACTAGAGTCAGGGTTATAGTTAGAGTCAGGGTTATAGTTACGGTAAAGGTTATAGTTGGGGTAAAGGTTATTGTTAGGGTCGGGTTATACTTAGGTCAGGGTTATAGTTAGGGTTAGGGTCATAGTTCTATAGATTGTTTATTTAGGGATAGGTTTAGGGTTTGTTTGGGGATAAATTTAGGGTTGTTTATGTATCATGAGTGGATTATTCCCGGCCATTTTACTGATATGACCGCGGTGTATTGTGTACATAATCACCGGGAAACAACGACAAGAAAAGAACACAATGCCAAAATGGCCAACCTCTACAACGTTAGAAACCTCAACAAATCGGCGTCGTGTTACCGTGTTAATCGTCCGTAGAGCACTGGCCAGGGCAAATACGGCTCCCATTCAAATCCGGCTAATTTACATGAATGGTTCTCCTCGCAACATTTCGAAGCAACAATGTTACATGAAGTAACAGTGAGTAAATATCGAATGTACAAGATACGAAATGCACACACCCGTGCAAGGACCCGTACATAAATTATTTTGCATAGAACTTTGTTTTTGCTTGCCTCCGCCGGGATTCGAACTCGCGTCTCTGGCTCGCAGGGCTTATGTAGGGCTCAAGGTGCGCATCCCTCCTGTGACATGTGTATGGTCACTCCTGCATGGTGATGGTTCGGTCAATAAACCGAAACGTTGAGTCAATCATGACGATCCCATCTTTTTCGGAGTTGATACTATTCTTGTATGGTATACCCCAGAGGCTGTGTGTTTAGTCGAAATGATATGGTAACGACCTCACGACTATTGCGTGTTTAACTAAATAGCTTCTCCACAGGTAAAATATAATTACACATATACAAACCCATGATATCAGTCGGGAATTATAATAATTATAAGATTGTGTTAAAACGGCAGATTCGACATGTAGGTGGTATACATGTGAAGACTGACAACTGAACTAAAGGTAAAACTCCAGATCGTCTCAGGTAACGGCGACACCTTGGTTTTACCTGAAGAAGTTACCGGCCTTTTACAAAGAGTGTAAAAGGCGTTCAGGTAAGATAAACAGGCGACGTCCCGTCAAAGGTAAATATAATTATATAACATGTCTATAGATGTACGCATTGTGACATCAGAAAGACATATCGTAATATAAAACCACATATCGCCATAAGTAAATATATCTTGACAAATAAAACGTATAAAGGTATAAGTTGGTGGGTGACTGACACTAGTGACTAGCGTATGTCTAAACTCTTCCCTCCACGATAACGCGTGTATTTTAGATGTATATCTCATGGCACATTGGTGTCGTAAGCGGAATTGATCGATTGCCTGTTTGGTTTGGGTTTCGTACCGTACTTAAGGCTATTTCACTGAAATGAATCAGGGCATGTCAGCCCAATGGATGGAGTGGACGCACACAGGGAGCGCATAATTACGCGATTATAGAAATAAAACACACAACAGAACGACTTTGTGCTGCCCTATATACTTCGGGGAGCGCCATGCATTCAGGCGAACAGGAAGCATTCACTATCAGCAGCTTTTAGCATATCCCCCAAAAGCAATCCAATGGAAACAGTTTCTGAGAAGTGCCAATAATGAGTAAAGAGCATTAACTGCACAATTTGCTTTGATATTTTCAAATACCTGTCGACAAATTTCCAAGACTAAAATTAAACTAAAAATAATAAGTCTGGTTATCCCCCAGAATTTGGGGGTGAATGGGCGGTACTTGCACCAAAACAGTTGTTTTGTTCTCTTGAAATACCTTTCGATAACTTGGCAATACAAATATTAATCATCGCTAGATCCCAAAGTAAGACAGTTATGCAATCTAATTAAAATCAGATCTCAAAAACACTCCCCGTGTTTTGTTTGTCGCTATATTGAGATCTAAGGCAAT
>JARDVA010032707.1:0-12702 GCA_030265315.1 Mopalia swanii
TGTTTCTGATGAGGTTGTGGACTCATTGTCATCATCAAATCGCCATGCAGGACCTACAAGCATATAACAATAAAAAACTGTTACAGATACCAAAATGGGCAGAAAAAAAATCCTTATACAGTGCAGCTTGCATCTACAGACATGTGAAAAGGCCGAAATTGTCATCACTGACACATTTATTTCGTCTCATATTCAGTCCATTATGAATAAATGTACTCTAATGCGTGTACAGGATTTCTCAGAAAAAATAAATCTTTTTGTTAAGATGCTACAATAGATTCACAACTATCAAAAAGGTACAATTATACAAAAGTATAGATTGATTGGTGTTTTACGCCGTGCTTAAGGGTATTTTACTTATATGACACTGATATATTCTAACAATGATTGACACTGGCACAACCAAGATGTGAAGCGTGTCCATAATGTTGGAAAGTTAATTTTCCTCCACTGCTAAGTAAAGACAGTTTTGCTACTCTTCAAATAAACTGCCGTCAGCGATAGGGCCAAACATTCAGAGCATTTACTGTTAATCTGAGCAAGGAAAATAGTTTAATTGCTTAAAAAAAAATAACTCAAGAGGTCTCAGAGTTACAGCCGAATATCGTTGTCACAGATTGAGTTAATTCAGAAACATTCTCATTTTCTGGAATCACATTTTGCAATGGTTAAGTTGCTTCACTGTTTATACTTTTTGAAAAATATGTGATGACAATGAGTAGGTTTATATTGGGTCTCGACCTACAAGCAATACCCAATAGGATAACAAATATTACTAAATGCTTTAAAAGACTTTAAAAATGTATAAATGCTGAGTCGAAAAAAAAAGCCAAATTACATAGTAGCCAGCGTAAATGTTATTGAGATCCTAATGTTTTCATTCATTTCATCATGCCTGTATAACAACTGTTAGACATGCTTTAGTCTGGTAATAGAGGATGATGATATCAATCTCTGCTCTACAAGCACGTATTGTGAGGGTGTTGCAAGAAAACGTCCATCTTTAACTTTTTTGGAAGACTCAAACACAGGTCTGCACTGTTCTACTCAGAAATGAATCAGAACCAAACAAGCCTCCCTTTATGCAATGTCGTTTTTTTCTTCTAGAAGCGGATTAGATGAATAAAACAAGACAAATGAAATTTCCCTGCATTAAAGACAAGTTGGTAGCTTTGAAACTCTTTCTTGACAGAGCGAAAGAGATGGCTATTAACGGTGGACTTACCCCACAACTGCGCTGATGTGTATACTAACATCTCTGGGTACACAGATACCCACAAATCACTTTAGATAAATGTTTCTAGAGGCTTATATAAATGTCAGGCTATCTCAGACCCACTGTTACTTGTGAAGTAAGGTTACACACGAGCAGCCGTTAAAGTTTACACACACAGACACTTACATCTAACATCAGTGAGATGCTTCACAGGTGAAAATTGACGGTTATTACCAGATAATCAACTACAATCCAGACTGTTGTGGAGCCAACTCTTATAGTAACATCAACAACATTTCCACTGTCTTAAAAGCTGTAATTAATTCTATTCAAGACCGTTAATTCAAATTCAAGTTAGGGACAAAGATAAAAAAAAAAACAGCTTTGTGACTGTTAAAGAAACAATGTAGAATCTCCACCCAAAAAAGTCAATAAAAGGGAGATAAATATATCCTATTAACATGAGTCTGCACTTTGTGGTCCGTTTAAAGATCTGTCAACAGGGCTATTCTTTATTCGTGATCTTAGCCACGTGCGAGAATGTTTCGATGTCTTCCTAATACCACATTAAAGAGAAGAATTAAACGTTGTACAATGTGACCCAGTAACCAGCCACTGGAGCTCTACATTATGTCATCGGCCATTTCATTTAAGGTCTATAAATAAAGACACTTGAACGAGTGTAGTAGGCATTAATTCCAGGTAAGATTAGTAAAGTAGCTAGGAACTGATTGATGTGGATTCTTAATGGACAGCAGGGTCGTTTTAAAAATGCCTCAACAGCAAATGCAGCTGTTCTGTCCAAATATATATGTTTAATTGAACCTATAAGCATCAACATTTATTCATTAACACAGTTAATTGTAAATAACAAATTATAATAACATTTTTAAACCTACAACGTGACCGTAACCAACTTATGTATTTTAATATCTCAACAAGGGCAATTGTGTGAAAGCTCACAATAAGTGTATATAAAATGCACAAGAGTTTTTATAATTCAACCAAACTCACCTTGAATCAAATATCTCAAAATATGCAAATTCCCTTTTTAGAAAAAAACAGGTGCAAATGTTAATTCCTACAGATTGGTTGCTGTGAATGTTAAATACCTGTAAAAGCTCAAGGAAGCAGGGAGTCTACTTGATACATACTGAACAGTGAGCTCTAAGATCGTCTTTAAAGAGACACCCTGCAGGCGCTACAGGGTCCCCGTGCACACACCGTAGATACCCACATAATTCGCAATTTTATAAACACTTTATGACTCAAATACTATACATAAATAATATTTTGTATTTATGTTCAGCTTCAATTATTCCTTATCACTCAAATTATCTATCCGGCAAAATAATATACACCTAGATTGTCAGTTATTTATTGTGATCAAATTTTGTGACAGTTTTCAGGTCAAACTGTTAGGCGATTTACATTAAACACAGGCTGACATGTCAACCTGCCAACAGAGGGAGGAGATGTTAAATGCAGGAAGAACCAATATTGGAATATTAATCTCTGTAAACAAAGAGGAAAAGACTTAACATGCCAAGCTTACAAAAAAATTCAATGAAAATGGCAAAGCATGTCTTTGTAAAGATTCTTCTGTATGTCTGTAAGTAGAAGGGATTGGAAGGTTATCAGGCCAGTATGGAAACATTTGCTAATAGCCGTAAATTTCTTAAACCTCTTCAATCAAATTCAATATTACAATGACAGAACGTGCCAAAATTCCCCTATATATTGATAACCAAAGATGATTTATGGGCTATTTGCTCATTGTTTCACTCAAGGCTGGGTATTTCACAAAAAGAGAAATTAGTTAAAACAATTAAGAAACCGTAATTTCTCGTACAGTCACACATCAACTGAGGGTCATCCATTTCATATCAATGATGTAGGTTAGTTGTTGATTTGATTAGGTTTTAGTGCCAAAGTTAATGTTATTTCACGGATATGAATGCCTGTCAGCCCTGAGGGTGAAAAACAAACACCCCTCCACGCTACTGGCAACTAAAAAAACTAAAAAGACAAAATTGGCCAGTGATAGGATGCAAAAATAACGATGCAATAACAGATGTGCTTACTATTGCCCTAAACACCTGAGAGAACCAAGGCAACAGAAAGCTCATCTCAACCACCCGCTTTAGGTTTAAGGGAAAACATACTTTATCAATTGTAAGTAAAATGTTTGACAGTCAGATCAAGGTCCACAATGGGAGTGTATGTGTCCGGTCAGTCTGTCATAATTTTTATATTACTGTGGCATTCAAAGAAGGACAATAGTCGTGAAAGCTGGCAGCAAGTGACAGGCCTAGATGCAGAGTAAGCTGTGCTGGAAGGCCGTTATAATCAGTTTAAGACACATCATCCATCGCCCCTAACAGCACGGATAACTTTGAAGGGTCATTGCTAACTCCACAAGCCCTAAAAAATCTCAGAGATAAACAAGCAACTCAGTTCACAGTTACACGTTAAAAATTACTTCCGAATAAAAAAATGTCATGCCAAGAAGTGCCAATTGGTGGCAAATATTGTGCTATTCCTGACACACTCTAAAGGCTATCACAACCAGAAATAAAACAAACGTGTGTTTTATAGATCTTGTTTTTAATGAATGTATACCATTTATGTGTAAAAATATCCCATAAAAATATGTTTATTTTTTGTTTTCACACGTGTTGCGAAAAACAAAGCACTTTACCAGGAGAAAAACCAACAAAACTTTTTATAGCACAAAACAGAACAAAATACCGAGATGAATAAAAATGCAAATGCACAGCATAACAAAAACATTCTCAATGAAAAAAATAGGTTTACATGTGATAAAAACATAAGCCAGGATCATAGGAATAATTCACACAACATTCATTGTATGTAAAAAGAAAAAATCAATGAATTATTATTTTTGGAGGACCCGTTTTATCATATTACAATTATAAACATTCCTGACTCTGCTTTACTTACTACAATGGTAAACCAAGATGGATTCTTGAAGAGAAATGATCTCTGTGAAAGCTGTGAGCTGTACATCAGAGAAGGGTCAGCAGTTTAACAGACAAACCACAGATCTATAGAAGTAGGCCCCTTCTTTTACAAGTGTCCTTAATTGCCACGTTTGCAGTGCTTATCAGTTTTAAGCATATACAATTAAAATATACTTTTTGCAAATCTTTCTCCATGTGTACATATTCGTTAATACTTTAAATCAAGCAATATCCCCCCCCCCCCACCCCACTCCCCCCCCAAAAAAAAGCAAATTAGATTTTTTGAAGACCTATGCACTAAAAAAAAAAAGAACTTGAAAGAATCTATATGTTGACATGCATGATGCATCAAGGTCAATTCAAGGTCATTGCCTTCATGGTAAAGAAACAATATAACACAATAACTATGATATTCTTAAATGATTAGGACAAATACTAACATTGCTAATTGTTAATTATACATGTAGTTGCTTCTATGTCGATTTCTACAGTTTAATCTCAAACAAAGTATCCATGCCAAATTAAAACCCCTGTGGAGGTCTGGTTATACTGCTGTATCTCAGTCTGATATATACCTGTAATCTTCATCCAGAGTTTAAACATTTGACCAAAGGACAAATTCATCAGAGAATCTGGGCAATTATCTCTGCGATACAAGCGTGTGACCTCTGTCACCATAACAACTATAGAGCAGACCGATGAGTGAGACTCGTTCTCATTAATTTATATTTACAACAATATCAGCTAACTGGAGATGTGCAGAGAAATCAATATCTATATTATGGCAGGTTGATTTGATTTACACGACTGTATATATATGTAGGTATAACTACATGTAGGTTTAAATTACAATTATCTTTAAAGTTTCTGTATTCCATAGTATGGAGGCAGATGCATAGGCAAAATTACCAGGTTTCAGTTTAAGGAAAACATGGGTAAATTCATTTGTTGTAAATGAACCAGCTAGAGGTATATACAGTGATGAACGATATTGATGTATCTTAGTTGTTCTTGAAAAAGTAATTTTAGTTGTCACCTTCTTGCTTCACTCCTCTGTTACCATATGTTGGGATGCTCAAGCCCACTCTTTCCTTGATACACTGTAGTGCATCTGTTAATCAGTATACTCATGTATTAGCTATTCAGATGCCAGAACAGTCTGATAAAGTCATAGCGCAGCCTCTACACACTCTAGTATTTGTATATTCAGAAAAATTGTACTACAATGTACTATACTAATATTATCATAGACCTGTATAGCCAGGAACTATCAGGGGTCTACATACTCTGGTATCCGTATATTCAGGTATATTCTGTACTACTATAATAATATTCCCATGGATCAGTGTAGACAGGAACTATCAGGGGGTCTACATGTACATACTCTAGTATCCGTATATTCAGGTATATTCTGTACTCATATACCTATAGTCTAATAGATCAGTGTAGTCAAGAACTATCAGGGGGTCTATATACCTTATAAACTGGTATATTCAGGTGCCAGTACAGTCATACATGTAGCTCTACATACTCTAGTATCCGTATATTCACTATTCAGGTATATTCTGTAGTACTATACTTATATTCTCATAGATCAGTGTAGTCAGGAATTATCAGGGGGTCTACATACTCTGGTATCCGTATATTCAAATATATTCAATACCAGTATATTGATATTATCAGAGATTGATATACCCAGGAATGGATACTTCTTAGGTATATTCAGGGATCAATATCCTCCGTTACTTAGGAATAAGTTCAGGTCATTATACTCAGGTACATTCAAGTATTGATAAATTGAGAAATAATTAAGTGTTAGCAAAGTTTCATATATTTAGAGGTCAATACAATTAGAGCTTAATATGCTATCATATCAGTTTAATTAGAGGTTATAGTGGTCTCAGGTCCATCCAGAGGTCAGTATATATTCAAGTTTCGATATTTTTTAAATAGCTATTAATATTGTTTAAATAGCAATAAAAAGATTGAAAAATAAAACACACAGTACTTAGCATGTTCATAAAGCTTTAAGCCATAAAAAGTATTAGTTTGTTAACTGTAGATGTGTTTTAATTAACAAAGACATGCCCTGACCGTGATTCATATATTGAGCAGATGGCTTGACCTCATTTA
Source organism: Mopalia swanii (assembly GCA_030265315.1). Taxonomy (NCBI): domain Eukaryota; kingdom Metazoa; phylum Mollusca; class Polyplacophora; order Chitonida; family Mopaliidae; genus Mopalia; species Mopalia swanii. The sequence continues at coordinate 6,334 of JARDVA010032707.1, forward strand.
TTAAGGCTGACATTTATATTTGTTAATAGATTGGTCATTAGATCGGTCATGATGTTAACAATAAAATGTAATCAAGCGTGATATTGCCGCTTTGATAATTATTCACCTATAATATCAATCCAAGCCACATGTTACATTTGAACAACAGGTGTAATTAGGCCACAGTAAACCGAATCAAAGAACAATTGGAAAAGTGGATATATTTTTATCCAGATTCTGTTGTTTGCATCATGCATGTATTTAGATTGTGCATATTCTAGCTTTGATACAAATGGATGTGCTTTATTCCATGAATAAATTACATAAATTTTACAAGTTTGTGATTGAAGATAACTATTTCCTACCATTGGTAGATATAATGTAACAGCTGCCAAATGTCTGGCATAGAACACATTTTTTTATATTTTTTTATATTGCATTAGATAATTAAAAGCAGAGGTTGTACCTAGGCAGCACAGCAAAGAGAAATAACGCAGCCGTTGAAAAACAGTATGGGGTACATTGCATGTAGGAGTAAATTTTGACAGTAATTATTTTACATTCTTTTCTGTGAGGAACCGTAGATAACTGTTCTTAGGATCTCTCATTTCAAGTTTTATGAGTGAAATATATTAAAACCTGTATTAACAATACACGACCTTGACTGTGGGGTCATGACCTTGAGTGATTTGTCTCAAAACACCCTTATGTCATGTGTAAAATTCACGAAAAGTATTGTGAAAATTCAAAACTCAAATTTTTGGAGATATTTAAAAATTCCATAAAGAAGTTAAGGAGATAAAGCCCCTGACAACTACGGACAGATGATGGAGTATATTTAAGATCATGTAGCCATTCTTGACCAAATGCACAATCTTTACTTGCACCTCTATTGAGTAAGAGTAACAGCAATTAAAGGATGATAACTCTTTGAGAAACAATAGTAAGGTGTGAACTGTTTATGTTTGTTTGTTTGTTTGATTGATTGGGGTTTAACGTCGTACTCAAGGGTGTTTCACTTATATGACGAAGGAGAACTGTTTATGAGAAGAAAATAGATACTGTTTTTTGTCATCACTCTTGCTCAATAAAGGTACAAAGTATGAACAGGAGGAGCAACAGTGGCTACCTTGTTTGATAAATTTGATAATTTAGAGGTAGGCAACAGGATATTTATATTATTTTGAATGCAAAATATCAGATATAAATTGTGATCGGGATTGACACGGTATTGATTTCCAGCCTCAATCATCAGCTGGGATCTAGGGTTACCTAGATAGTGGGCTTTAATAATTGCTGTATGTAAGTCCTGCGGAAGATTAAAGAAGACATATTAAATGTTTATCAACGCAATAGCCTTTAACAAAAACAGTTCATTTGAACAGGTGTCAATTCTCAAAGTCTTGAAGCAGGCATTAGTGTCTACCAATTATGTAACCTGCAAGGTTGTATAAACATCACAACGTATAATGTTTTTGGTAAACGATGTCATCGTTCCTTTTCAAGGAAGGAAACACCTCGAGGATACAACTCACTTCCTGCTGATATCCGTCTAGATCAGGTAAATTAGACTGCGTTGCCGCTGGCTGTTTGGACACCATAGCTAATGGAACCCGGATAGAGTGCTTTAAACGGCTAAGTGCTTTGTCTGCCGACACTGGAAACAAGGGTGGTTATCGCAGGTAAATGCTGGATAACAATACTCTTGTAGTAATCTAGGCTGTCGATAGAGTTTCACCTCTCCATGAACAGCCACTGATAGTTCCACGGTTGAGCTCAGATCACCAGTCTGATAAAACGATCACTTCTTGACAAACTGCCCCTAAACAATCGTTTGTCCAATCATTCATCATACCTGGATATAATCTCCAAAAAAGATGCAAAAGCAACTTTGGTCTTGGCTGCACATAATGAATATGGTTTATAACGGTTTGTATTTACCTCTGTATTTACGGTTATTCCACTCAAATTTTCTTTGCGTGCCAGTCCAAGAGGTAAGAAAATCATTCGAGATAACCATAACAGGACTATACTACATTGTTTTCCGACATAACATTAAAAATTATTCCCCTAAAATTTTCCTATAATCCTTCAATGACCTTTGTAAATGTACAATACAAACTTTGCCAACATTAACTTGTATGCGTGGTATTTAGAAGCTTGGATGATAACATAACAAGCAAGACTTTTCAACCTCTGGATTTATTGATATGCAACATCGTAGTGCAGATACTAGCACCGTTTTCAAGTTAATTAGCCTAAAAACGGTGCCTTGCTTGTTATACTACATTGACAATTTCCATTGAAAATCTGGTAAAAACTGCAATTTTTTACGAACATTTTTGGACACTTATTAAACAGCCCTTCTTAAAAGAGTTTAGATAACCATGGACAGATCCTTGTTTGGTCTGTTCTACCCACCAGCACAGGCCTGAAGCACAAGTGAGATGCAAAACATAATTTAAATCTTCTGCTCTGGAAATCTGCTACAAGACTTTTGGTTACAATTCCAGGCAGCACCTCAATTCCTATGTGGAGGACATAATTTTTAGCAAACTCACGATAGCATTTGCCTATCAAGTAAAAATCAACAAATCAGCAAACTAATTATATTTACAAGGGTCCAGTTTGGACTATTACATAGGAGTTAATTATTTGGTGTTGCCTCTGTATAAGCAAGACACCTGGTAATCAAAGGCACATAGGAAACCTTACATAGTGTTTGTATAACAGTCTCTGGTGAATTGCTCATATTGGAAACGTGCCCTCAGGCAGAACTCCATGTCATTCATTCAGGCCTAAACAATAAACACAATGCCCTCAAGAATACAGGGAAATATTGAGCTGATTAATAATTGACATAACTCTGCTAAATACATGAGTTCCCTTCTACAATATAGCACATTAAAACAGAAAGAAGTTTTAATAGAAAGAAATCAACATAAAGATTTCTAACTTCTATATGAAGTGATGCTTTCGACTAAACAAACCATTGACAATTAATCTTTATACAGATTTAATATTTAAATATCGAATCTCCAGATTGATTAATTGTATCTGGTTTTGAGCAGTAATTAAGGTTATTTCATGGACTTGGTGATGAGACAGTCAAATTGGTGAATGCAACAATCATTAACATCCTCCAATGGGTGTGTGAAACAATCCACATTTTCATGGGCAACAAAAGGTGACAAGATATCAGACAATTAGGACATAACACAATTAGATGAACTCTTAAAACAAAACGATATCTTATCTTATCTTATGTTAAGATTAAAAACATTATTATGTTAATATTAAAATATTAACATAATAATGTTTTTAATCTTAACATAAGAATGTGTGAAGTTAAATCATCACATGTGATGTTGGATAAACATTCAAGCATTGTCAAATTTCTGCACTGGCAGTTGACCTGGATAACTTGGATGGAGAGATAGGCAATGCTCTGTTTATCTCAGCAACATTTTTAAGTGTTTTGAGGGTTGTAGGAATCATCATAAGATGACCCAAATATTATGATTTTAGCAGCCTTTATCCATAGAATACACAAGATAACTATCACTGAAGGCTAGACAATATTTCCAAGAGCTAACTGTATAAATCTATCCCCCAAAATAGCATAAAGAGAACCATATAGCCATAAAATGCCACTCGCTAAGTGATTTTTATCTTGTGTGTCTATTTCTAGAGTTATCTTGCAGTTTATATTACAGAACACATGTGAGTAGAATTTGACCTGGAGAAAAACCTCAAATAAACACCAGTCATACTGAATCCTACACCGACTGAACATATGCTAGCAACAACCAACAGAATATAGATTTACCTATATACAAACAAAACATAATTGTTTACACCTACTAGCAATTTGTATACAAACCATGCCAGGAACTACATCTTACATGTACAACCCTAAACACATGCTGTAGTTTATTTACTACCCACTTAAGCTACCTGACAAATTAACCAACACATTTGATCAAATTCGTTGCAAAACAATGATTGTCTGTTTAAATTTAACTAAAGAATTGCAACGATATAGACTTGACGCAAGAGCCTTCAATTAGCATAACACATTTTACAGTACATAAACGCATTAATATAATAGATCCACTTAGCTGCATTCTTCGACATGAATGCTTTATAAATCTACAAAGACAGAAGATCATTGTGTTTGGATCTAGAACACCAGACTGCAGGTATACATCAAAGCTAACCATTAGTTGGTACTGTAGCAGGAGATCAAAATTGCTGGGTATTACCTCTCACTTTAGTCATGGTTATTTCACTCGTATTTCGTCATGCCGGCTTGATAGTTGAAGATAATGCTCCTAAATGTCAATGGTAACAAAGCATTGACCAGACACAAGAAAAGTATAGAACATAAAACCAGGTGCAATACTGTAAGTGTGATTAGAGTTGATTGCCACACCTGACCGGAGATATTCACAAAACGGCCATCTAGCCTAATGGGTGAAGGAAACCAACTTTTGAAGTCACCAGCAGCAACAATTGAAGACAGAACATCCAGAAGATGTCCAGCAAAACAGAACAACCCAACTTACTTCACACTTTTGTACTTCACATTTATATCAATGCTATTCCTTTTTTAGATTTTTAAATTGCTGATAGTTATTTAAGTAAATATAGATGCGATGACATAAGTGAATTTCAAAAGTAAATACAGATGTGATGAGATAAATGAATTTCAAGTATAGAGCTTATGTCAAAGTCCATCCACGAGTTATCACCATAATTAACTACTATGGAATGTACAATGTTGACGGACTTGGAATTCATGTCTTTCAACAATCTTTAGTTTACCATAGAAATAAATATCAACAATTTCATTTAAAGAATTCTACCATTTAATATTACTATTATAAAATTAAAATATTACTTTGGCGGTTGTGGTGAATTGGAATAGTTAACAGAAATCCCCCAGAGCAGAAAGCACCCCCATATCTTACATAGTACATGTAGTTCATTAAATTCGAGTGAGAATTCCAACACCCCAGACATTAATTGAAAGCAATGTGAAAATTCCGTGCAGACGATACTTAAACACACTAGGAGCTATTACAGCCAGGCTTGATTCTCAGCATTTCAACTTAACCATATCTTATAGCTGGCAGGTAATTACTAAAGTCTATCTGATTATATAATGCCCCCATTCCTTCATCTTCAAATAGTTTGCTACAGAATAAGCTGGTTTAAAGTGAAACCACAGAGGAAACCACGTAAAAATCACCTCCACAATTGCTGGAGTCCCATTATGTGACTCGGTCAGAAACCTGATGGTCGACAGACGGACTCGATCCTATGAATGCAATATGATAGAGCTCTCCCCCATGTAAATATTTTTAATAGTTACTGGCCCCGTTTATTATATATATTATAACCTCCACAGTCATTTCATGAGATACATGTACCATCCATATAGCAGTTTTATTTTGTTTTTTAAGTTGTGATTGTCAATCCCAATTGTTAATCATAACTTAAGTCTAAGGTGACATGGAAATGCATGGGCCATTTTCAGAAACTGTTATAAGTTCATGTAAACAGATAAACCATTTCCAGTGAAGACAGAAACTGGTCGATAACGAGGAATGAACGATCAGTTGTGATTGTATAAACCAAGCAGGACTATTACATTGGATTCGTGTCTGACCACAATCCTGTCAGAACCTGGATAATCTGAGCTATCAGAAACGTCCTTCTCAAAATGGGTTGATGGATAGGACGTATAGTAAATATCACAATAATTCATTGTTTTCTAGGTCAAAAAATTTACAAGATTACTAAATTCTCCATTATAACGAACAGATATTTTATATTTAACCAACTATGCAACGCCAATCAAACATCAGTTATGGTGTAGACAATAATAGATCCTCCATGTCTTCTAACAGCTCTGATGCCAGTTTTCGAGCAGAAATAAATAGGATCTTACAGTATATTCATATCTTCACGAAGATCAAAGTGCCATGTCTATAAGAATTGTTTTCAATATCACGGCTAGGGCAGACTGACATTTTCGCCACTGGATGTCAAGAAAGTGAGACTGGTAGAAAAAACCCCCTGACAAGGCCATACATCAATATCGCATAAATAACAAGAATCTTACATAATCAACATTATAAAAAAATATCTTGGCTTCAGAGTCTTTCGCCACAAATTTACACGAGAAGAAAGGCCTAGCAGGAATGGAAAGAGGACAAGTGATCGGCGATTTCGATCAAAATCTCACAACAGCCAATAAAAATTTCGTGATATTTCAATGATGAACAAATATCACTGATCAAATTCCTAGATTGATTTTAAAACAACTGATCAAAATGTTTCATGTTTTGCAAACCCTGCTTTACCAATGGATAATACATAAAC
>JARDVA010032818.1:0-12701 GCA_030265315.1 Mopalia swanii
CAGGTTAACATTAAAACAAAGTTGAGACAACTGGGGTTGTTTCGAATCCAATCTCATCACGCGAATCTCCGACGTTAGATAGAGGAACTTTCGTCTAAGGCCTCGTGAACCTAGGAGTACTGCTTGGTATAACAATAGATGTAGCCTATACAGTATGACTATTTGATAAACTAGTCCCGTAATTTGTCAAAGGGACGCAAGAGGAACAAGATAGATGTTCTTTTCAGGCGAAGAATCTCAAATTGTCGGTATTTTCCACCACATGTATCGGTACTCAAAAATACCTCATAAAATTATATGCAATGTCACCACCAGCCCTCAGTAATTCGGCTGGTTCTTATTGTCAGTTGGATGTTCCGCTTGACCAGAGTCTCTCACATTATGGACTGGTAAATCAAATTGCCATCTAGGAGAACACGTTCCGATTCAGTAGATAATGAGTCTATAAAATCGCATTCTATATTCAGGTATATGTGCAAGATAATAACATTTTTAAATAAAATGATTCGCTTGTTAAAAAATAACGGTATATATTTTGAAAATGTTACTTTCAGTATGCTTCCGAAACTTTGATAAGGTGACAATATTATTGTCTCAAGAAGTGTGTTAAGGAGACAATCTTGAAAGGCAAATGATTCCAAATAAATTGGTGAAAACCCAAGATAGTAAGTAGAGGAAGAGATTACAACAAATACAGTGGCAATTATTTTCACGCCAAACACTCAGTCGATTGTAGCTTTTTTCTTCCATCAATAATAACAAGTAGACCCTCTACAATGTCTACACACTGTGTTTAATAATCCCAAGTCGATTGACCCGTCAATACCTTTAAGCCAAATTGTTGACGAAATCGTCACTCGCCTCGTGTGAATGTTGCAACATGTCGCAAGACATGGGAATCTCGTAAAATATGTTTACGCTTTCAGTGTTACAAGGGGAATTTTTTCTCATTAAATGCTGCTGTTTTCATTGGCTTTGTATTTCTACTGTGCTTTTTTATAGTTTAATGTGTTGATTGATAGTGGGTCTGACTGGGTTAATATTGCACCTGATGTAAAACATATTGTGGCGATTGTCTACTCTCACCGCATATTCCAACAATGTACAGGAACAATAAGAGGAAGAGCCGAGCAATGCAGAGGAGACTTAGAAAACCCACCATATAGATTCATCTTGACACTCTTAAACCCTCTTCGTTTAATGACTGTCGATATGTTTTTGTTGGGTTACGAATAAAAGCGTAAGTAAATTTAGAGGCAATAACAAAAAATCCAGAAATGAAGATTCAATAATTTTCATCAGCATTTTTTTTTTTACCGGCATCAGTTTTTTGCCGACATCAACAGTTTTTGTACCGACATCAGGAGTATTTTATACTGACATCATCGGTATTTTTACCGATATCCGGAGTTTTCCGTACTGACATCAGGAATTTTTGTACTGACATCAACGATTATTGCACCGACATCAGCATTTTTGTTCCGACATCAGCGGTTTTGTACTGACATCAGGAGTTTATTTTGTACTGACATCAGCGGTTATATTGATATCAACAGTAGTTGTACCGACATCAGCTGTTTTTGTGCCGACATCAGCAGCGGTTATTGTACCGACATCAGCAGTTGTTTTACGGACATCAGCAGCTGTGTGCCGACATCAGCGGTTATTGTACCGACATCAGCCGTTGTTTTACGGGCATCTGCAGCTTTGTGCCGACATCAGCAGATATTGTACACACATCAGCAACAGTCGACATCAACAGTTTTTGTACCGACATCAGCAGTTTTTGTACCGACATTAGCAGTTTTTGTACCGACATCAGGGGTATTTTTTTGTACTGACATCAGCAGTGATTTTACCGACACCTTTGGTTTTTATACGGACAGCAGCAGTTTAATTTTAATATGGTATTGATTTAACGCAACTTTGCTAACAAATTCAGCAATTTTACATCAATCCAACATTTGTCGGCTGAAAGCGAAAATGTGTTTTCCAAAAGCGGATTATTCCCCTTTCACATTATGGCTAATATATGTCTCTCATGTGAAGTTTAGATATTTGTCCTTATCTGTATTTCTGTTTCAAAAATCGCATAGCAAATTCTTTTCTATCTATCAATCGTTTGTTTATTCTTAGTATCTGCCATTATAAATTATAGTTGATTGTACTTCCCACGTCGACACATTGACTCTAATATACACCCGAGCAATCTTGTTTTGCACTTCTTTTATTTGCTGGTCTGTGACATTTGTTGCCCCGAATATTGGCGGCAATTAATGGGCGATGGATTGGCACAGCCATCGAGAGTTGTCTTAGTCTCGTGCACTAAAAAACTATCGCGAGAATGCGTTTGATTATATGCTTGGAAACTTAAAGTTGATGTTAAATAATATATTGTTTGCTGTGGGCTGTCGGAATTGTGGGTTGTGGGCCTTGTGCGGTGTCGGACTACTTCTACGCACCCGTTATAACATGATATATTGTACTATTTTGATTTGTAAATTAATATTTAATCCAACAATTCAGTGCAAGTGAAATGAATTATTATATGCGTGAAGTGTCAAACTAAATTTAGGACACTGACGAAGTCCAGTATTTTAGGCTTGAGGTCGGGTACTGATATAGGCCTATACGAAAACAAAACACAAACACAGATGTCAGTGTAGTACACCGCACTTGAAATAAAATGGTTAATACAACCGGTTTGCTATTTTGTTCCTTTTTTATTTGTCATCTTATATAATGTGTGAAAACCAGTGGATAAAATGCCCAATGATGTAAGCCAGGGGATATATTGTTTAAGAGTCATACGTAGGTTGAATTAAATAATTAAAAATACAAAGTCATCTGCTACTCAGGATTGATGTAACCGGATTTAGTGAAAATCTCAGACTATACTATGTAAAAATAGATATAGAGTTACAGTTTCTAGTGGTATAACACTAAGAAACGCTTTAACTGATGTTGAAGATACTGTCCCTTATGCTAATAAGAAGAACAAAGTTTATAACATGACGTGTGATTGTGGAGAAGACCTTTATTCCAAAGAATGAAGGAACACCAGAGAGCTATTCAAACAGGGGACATTACCAAATCTGCTTTAGCAGAACATTCTTGGACATGTGCTAAAAAAAGTTCAATGGAAGAATGTTAAAACTTTATATTTTGAACCCCATTGGAGAAAACGAAAAATAAAAGCATAATTTCTCATAAGTAAGTTAAAACTGTCTATAAATAGAGACAGTGGTATTCAAACAAACAAAGTGTGGGGCAAATTTGTCTTTATGTTAAACATAGTCCCTATATTAGACATACTGAAAGTATTGGAAAACTATTATATTTTTTAATTTGGTAAACATATTACGTAGAGTAGCTATGATGTTTATATTTAATATATTTTAAAATATACATCATGCTATATATTTACTATTGGGCATCATTGAGGTAACTTGTGCTATAATGTCAACTTTATAATGCTATAATAATTCTGTTCAATGTCTCTATGACGTCATGTCCTCTTTGCCTTGTTGTTGATTCTTGTTTCTATGGTCACATCATGTTGTCTTGCACCAAACCATTTTCTGATTGGTTTAAATCATGTAAATAAGTGTAAGTAAATGATTACGTGGAGTAATTCAGGACTTTTTTTAATAATGTACTCCAGAGAAGGCTTCTGTTCTACCATAGAATCCAAAGTTAAACTGTAATCTAAAAAGCAAACAGGGCAATCGTCAACTGAAACGGGTGCCTTACGGCAAATGAGTTGAAGCTGCCTGATATATGCCTTCGCTTCCCTAGACCCTAAAGTTCTGTTTCTCAAATAGTCTATCATACAAGGCAGCCTTACTTGGAGATAGATAGCTAGAGTGTACATGACTAAGGCAGGCGAATTGTTTCAATATTCTATATTTACTTTCTTTGTTTAAAATATAAATTTTTTGTTCATAATTTATTGTTGTCAATGCATATAGTTTTATTTATATTCTATAGTTATAATATATGTGCAATATTTTGTAAATATTGTTATAAATGTTTTTAGATGTATGCGATGATTTGGATTTATATGCATGAATATTTATTTGTCTTCAAAACGAACTTAACTATATTTATTGCAATAGTGCATTATGGGATATCCTAATCGTTCAGCCATTGATATATATTACGCAAAATTTCATTGGATTATATCAATATGCCTGTGATATCAGTGGCGCGTTTGACCTCAACAAGACGTGTTGCATTTATAATGTTTGATATACTGAACTTCGTGGCGCATTTTATATGTGAAACGAGACTTGCCCATTAGCCTTGTTAAAAATACGGAAATACAGTTTAGGTATCTGTTGTTAGCCCGCCATTTTTTCTTTTTGTAAATAGTTCGGCGATGACGTATATACGTGGGGATTCCCAGATTATCTTTATGCTAAAACTGAACTCGTTTAAAGATTTACACACAGATAAAAACAGAAATTTGCCTCCCCTTTCTTGAACATAAATGACAATATGGTATTACATATACATGAATTACAATAGTTGTAATAATGTCTGTAAAAGTTTATTAGTTTGAAAATCAATACTTTATTTAAATTTGTGCGTTTTCGGTTAAAACACATTTCCTGAGAATAAATGCATTATTGGTTTATTATATGCATGTCTATTGCTTTCCGTTTTATACACTTATCCAATTGTTGTTAGTCTTTGTGTGTTATTTTATGTTAGCTAAACTGTATATATTATGTAGTCATGATTTTAATGCTTTATTTACCATGTCAGTGTGTAGCTGTCTTAATCGACTATTATCTTTATTCAATGCCGTATTTTTGTTTTATCTTGATAAGCTATTAAACTGTGGTTAAATGAAATGTTGCGTGAGTTTTCAATTTATTGAATAGAAAATGGATATTATAATACAAATGTAGCGCTAATAGTTTGCCGATCCACTTTATTTCCCGGATACAATTAATTCATTAGGGTGAGATGTAATTGCAGCAGGCTGTTGTCTACGTGTTTGACCGAGTTGCAATTATTGCCATCCCATTAACAAATGCTTTTGGACGTATTTGACCCATGTACATTGAAACAGTACTGTGTTTGATGGCTATGATTTCTTTTCATTGATTTTCTAAAGTATGGAAGAATATATCAAACGGTAATGGATTTTAGTAAAATATACATAACATTCTTTGTGAGAGTCAATGGCGCTCCAGTTAACAACTGGTATCTCTGGGCGTAGATCGTCTTCTATGTTGACTCTAAGCCTGGTCTCTTGAGATGGTGTTAAAAAGCAATAACTTATTTATAAATAAAGATATGTTTTCTGTCAGTGAAGGTCAATTAATTGATACATCGTTAATTGTATCACAAAGCCTAACACTTTAAAACCGCAATGTACAGCGATGGTACTTATTGCCATCACGTGACAGAAAAGAGAAGGGAGATGTCTGATTGCTTGTTAATTCACCTTGTGATCAACGGATACCGTATTTAACGGCGACACTGTCTTTGCTGTTTGAGAGTATAACTGCGTATTTGTTCATTCGGAAACGTGCACTTAAACAGGTATATATGTATTAAGATAACCACCTCTTTATGGTTTTTTTGCGTGATATCGTATGGCATGCGATTAATTGAAGCTTGATGGCTTTGTCTTTGGCTTCGATTCCTTCAATAAGTGCTGCAAACATCGCAAAGCTGTTCGTATTATTCTGTATTATTATCGCCCGATGCATGTTTGTGGCACTATACGCGTTAGTTGCCTGTCGCCATTTTGAATTTCCTGATCTAGCAATCCTTCGAGTATCTCCGGTATATAGTCGTCATTATCCGCCACAGACTGTTCCGAATGGAGTTCCTCTTATAACGTCACAGCTCAAATAACTTGTATAAAAAGTCGCAAGTTTGTAAGCGAATGAAACAAATTCAAAGCGTCGGAAAAATACGGGATTTATTTGACAGATAGTTTATCTTTGTAATCCAGTCCCTTTCAATCTGATTTAAGACCAATTTGGGAATACATTTAAATACTCAATTTGACTTACAGTCGACAAATAAATGTCAAGTTATCAACAATGAAACACCAAGTAGGTCTTAGTATCCACAATCCATACCATACAGGGTTGTGTAGGAACTCTTGTGGGTTTTAGTTGATATGAACTGTCCGCTATGAGCTCTTTGCGCACATGGTAGCGTCCTAGTATTCCATATTGTTGCTTCTACCTATTGTACCTATTTAACAAATGTTGGCTCTGTTATTTACAATTTATATTTTCCTTTGACATTTTAGCGAAAACAAATCAGTCTTGAATAAAGCTTACGACTATTGCAACACGAAAGTTCTTATTTTCTTCACAGTACGGAGACTGAAAATACCTCCAACTTTCTGGATTAATTCAGTGCATGGCATGGGTGTTGGTGAACTGTTCGCTTTGTTTTAGTGAAGATAGTTCCAAACCAAACACAATTGTGGGGGTCATATCTCCGATATGTACATGACATGACAACAGACCATATGTGTTAAAAACTCAATTTAACTTAAAACTGACAAGTAAATGTAAAGTTATCAATAATTAAACACCAAGTTAGTCCCAGTATCCTCAAGTTTTGGTTGATATGAACTGTCCACTGCCAGCTCTTTGCGCACATGGCAGCTTCCTGGCATTCCAGATTGGACTTCAACCATTGGACCCATTTAACAAACGTTGGCTTTATTGTGTACATTGCATGTTTGCATTTTACCCATAATTTCCATCAACGCGAACGACTTGTTTTCCTGTTTGCTATTGAATTCCTGGAAGCTAAAATTGAACGATCCATTAGTTTGAATAGAAAATGGTGGTCCCAGAATTTAACACCCATTTTATGTGAATGGGAGAAGTCAAGGCATGGTAATGCTAGTATTGAATAATGCAAAATAGAGTAGGAAGAACAGTGGACTAATGACAGCGTCCTTTGTTCAACGGATCAAGGCTATTATTTTGATATTGTGTAGGTATTTTGTCTTATTGTGTTTTAGAGAGCATTGTTGTCAATCTGAAGCCGACTTTATATGATTATGAGATTTTTTTTATCTCTATAACTTACAAAATGATGAGTATTCTTAATCGAAAGTCACCATAACTCTTCGCAAACAAATCCCTTCCCCTTTCATTGAGACGTTGACTGACAGATCACCTACAGGGTCAATATCCACAGAAGCTTCTGGTTTCTTCATTGGCTTTGGCTTCGGCGTTAAAGTCTTGACGTTTCCAGAGTGTAAACTGTACTGTCAAAATGTAAAGTACTTGTCGAAATTGGGAAGTAAGTTGACGAACAATACTCACGATTGTTATGCCAAGTATAACAGTGTGCAAAATTCGCATTTCAGCGAGCTCTAAAAGAATGATATCAACTGGAAGATATATGATTATCACCATTTTAGTAAGTTTATTTCATTTATCGTTAAAATATCTTATTTATTTAATAAGTTATTAACAAAAATGAAAGATAGTTATAAATGCAAGCACTATCATAAAAACACTGAGATCTAAGACATAATTAATAGCATTGATTTTGTGTGTGATTGTGCGTGTGTTTTAAATAAATATACCCATTTCTCTCGAAAATGATAAATAATCACATTGACTTTAAAAACAGGATGTGAATTAATTCGTTTACAGATGTTACTGGTGGTGTCAAATCGGAAGGATGTGTTTGGTAAACGTGAGTACATTTTGCATGCTTATTAGTTGGTTAAAGTACCTATATGTATATGTTATTTATCTTGGCAAATCAAGGTGTTTTATTGTGCCTTTTGCATGTTTCGTTGGGGTGTTACGCCTAATGACTAACTAAATGTTATTTTACTCATAAGACAACTTAATGGGTGCTGCAATCACCTGTGTCACTGACATGAATGACAAGGCAGGAAGACAAAAGCACGCACAGCGTAGATACCACGGGTCTTTGGCTTCTTATTGCCATTTCACAGGAAGAGCACCAGGACAAACACAGCACGCACAACAGATATCTGTCTCCAACCACTGACTCTAAATTACGCTTCCGGAGCAAAGTGGTTCAAAGTTGACCCGGAATACTTTCTAACAGAGATGTCGCGCATAAGACAGCGACTAGGTTCCATCTTTACGCCATTCTCTTTTGTTTTCTTTATTTTAGTTATGAGAAAACAATTCACATTCACCAGAGTGTCTGTCAATTACGCGGAAGCCCTTGTAGAATGTGGAAATGCCAGTCATGTCATCGACACCCGTCTTGAGGAAAGCTATGAATCGTTTAAGAATATCATCATACCTTATTACACTCATAAGTAAGAATTCTATTATCACGGCAGTCTCGAGTTAATATTTTTACGATACATTACGGTCTTTTGTAGTTTAAGACAGATAGTGTGTACAAGCCTTGTGAATATCATATGCTGGTATGGACATTTGAGAAACAATCCGCAGCTTAACACCACTCTCCGATTCACTCGTTACGTAGACATAATAAGTCCAAGTTACGCGATCTTTTGTAGAAGTTACGAGCTAGAGAATCGAAGTACCGACAACACAAGTGGAAATAAGGACTAATGAATAGAATCGTCAAACCCGTGTAACAGAAAACAGTGCCGGTTGAGATGCAAGGGGCTTTAATTCTAGTCAATATTTAACAAGTAAGGAACTATTTCGAATTAAAAACAACGCCGCCCTCAACGACCGGTCGTGTATATGGTGGAAGACATGAACGGCGAGGTGTTGGTCGGTACGTTTTACGAGGCTGATTTACAACACGTCACCACCACACCCGAGGATTACTATCAGGTGGAAAAGATACTAAAAACAGCAAGACGCCGTAGTAAGTAGTAAAACCTTCCATTGTGTCAACTGGTAGTTTAACTGTGTGGATAACTGCAACCGCTTAGAGACGTTTGTAATCTTCCCACCCATGTACGGCGGTTAGTCGATGCACGGTCCTCCACGAAGAGATCTCGCGATCGATATGGTATAGAACAACAGCCCTCTTCGTCTAACAATCTAGTTTGAACAGTGGGTCGGTGTGGTGTGCATTGCGCTACTCACGTTAGGGGTGTGAGCGGGAGCTTACGCTCTGATACAACAAAATTAACACTATCGAGCGTATCAACGCGCATCGATCGCTTCAACCGCATCAACCCCATGAACCTATAATGAGCCTCACTACTTCATCAACTGCTTCCTCTAATCGCCACCACTGGCATCTCGTTCAATAGCAACACGCTCATCGTCTGCACTTACTCAAACGTCAGCGTTACCAGTGAAACCAACGTCAGCACGGACATCACCGACAACGGCACACCGGCATGAATACGCAGTTTTATAGCCTGGTCACAGGGAAGTGTAGTCGTTGTTAGCTGAGTTTTAATACAATACGCTGCAAGGTTGATTCATCCCTCTGGATCGGAGAGTGATAGGGGGAACGGAAACCGCTCTACGACAGGAGAGCGGTTTATCTATCGCGATACAAAAGTAGGTGGATAGGTAGCTTGTATGTAAGTAGGCAAGTAGACAGCTAGGCAGCACGATAGTCAGGCCTGAAATGAAGTCAAACTATTTTTTATAGCCGTGGCTCGAACGCTAGAACGCGACCTCAGTTGAAACCGGTGATGAATGTGCAACACACTCTAAATCCAGCCTTCCATTTGCCAACAGTCCAAGCCAAGTGTATACCCCTCAATCCTTTTCTAAAACAAAATGAGCCCATGTAATAAGCATGGGAATTACCACTCCGATGTAAGCACTCAGGTCACCCAGCAGTTGCAATCCATGACCCGGTGTACACTCACCCCGCTATCCGTAGCGGGGGCAGCTCACACGGCACTTTATTACGCCATAACGTACAACTCTTTCCTCTCCTGCGCTAAGGACCCAACATTCCCATTTTAGTACTTACTAACGTACACTCCTTCTTTATATGTAGAGAGTCCCCACAGCGCGCTACATATAACGCACAGCTCATTCTTTATATGTAGAGAGCAGCCAACAAGTGAATTGTAAAAAACTATATAGGCCTGCTTCTTCCAGCTTTGGGCGGGTTTTATCTAACCTCACAAGTTTGTTTTCAATTTTACTTCCTAGCATTTCTCACAAGTCAGATCAAGTTTGGACGTCCGTTACTCGGGCAGACGAGACCGCTGATGAATGGTTTTGGCATGATGGAGACCTGTATCCGTACGGCAAAATAGAGAAATTTGCTTTTGACGACAAGTACACTTGTTCTGGTTTAAAGTACAGCCTTGGGACTAAAACTTGGATTTACCGGGCCCTAAATTGTTCTGACCAGACGGCGTTCACCTTGTGTGAAACACAAACCAGTAAGCACTTATATTGCATAATTACAGGTTTTAAACTTCTGAAAATTATGGGTTAGGCTGAATTGTGCCTGCACTCTATGTTATTCTTTAATTGATTGGAATTTTGAGCAGATTTTAAGGTAACTTAAATCATCCATGTTGATTGCAACAACCAATGAACGGGAAAACAAGAAAAACAAAACGCGGTGACAGATCATCGTAAAGTTGCTCTTTAGCCCTGCGACTCACCCAGACTAGCACATAACTAGTGGTTCATCTAAAGTGATTTATATTCAATCGAGCTTCATTAGACAACTATTGCCTAGATCCAAACGCTTCAGCGACAATTGCTCCTGCGACTATTGGCCCAACGAAGATTGCTCCCCAATAATTTTACAGGCTAAATTTGCTACCATGATAATTACTTCGCATGACAATTTGTTGATGATAATTTTGTCCACGGCAAATGCTCCAGCGACTCAACAATGATTGTTACACTCAGCCGTGAACTTATTGTATCTATACAAGTGTATTAAGAGAGGAAAACCAACTCTCACCCGATTAATGTGTCTCGAGAAAATTTAGGCGAAACAATATCCCTGATTCTTGAAAGCGCCAGCATAAAAGTGCTTTGACAAAAGACTGCTGATTTCAAAGGTAGAATTACCTCATTGTGTTTATAGGCTGCTGTTGTCTTTGTTCTTTAGCTGATCCCTGTTACTACCGTAAATTGACCGGAATACTGGCTGAGCCACTGTCTGTCAAAAGAACACTATTTACGTCTGTCTCAACATATTGGTGTCTGAACACATGCGAGGAATGGAAACAGGCAAATTCCAGAGAATGTTGGATGATTTCTTACAATCCATCAGCAAGTCAATGTTACATCATCGAATATGACGTCATGCCGAACGATGATCAAACGTGTTCTTGGTTCACGTATAGTCCAGGATGGGAAACATACAAACGAATTTGTTACAGTAAGACTTCTTTTTTATCAGATAAAGTAGCAGTGACAACCAGTATGGAAATATTATTTGTAGAGAAACTACAATATTGATATTGAAATATTGAAAGGGAATATTAACATTATTTTTGTTTATTTGGAATAACATTTTCATAGCTTTAACATGTTCTAAAGTTCAGATTTTGTTTGTTTGGTATAGCTTGATATTACTATCAAATAGTATAACTTGACTATATGTAAAGTAAGAAAAACTTAGTTCATACTTAATAAGCGACCCTGCTAAATAGTGGATTAGATCTAGTATATATACATATATTTGATTGTAGATAAAGACAAGTGTTTTTCCTACACCGGGATTCCAACGCATAAGTAAAACATATCTCTAGAAAAAGATATTTCAACAACTAACTTGACGGAGCGTGGTGAAGGGGATGGGGGTGGTGGTCTAGTTTTATCATTTAATGTCGTTGTTTTTTAAATATATTTGTTGATTTTGTATCTCATTAAAATAGTCTTTTGTCAACCAGGCATAGTCATATTTGTGTAAATCTTCCTTATTGCGGTTGAAACTTTATTATTGACAATAAGAAAAATCCCAGCCGTCAGTCCACACGCCCAGCCAGCCAGCCTCTCTTAGTGAAGGCGAATCTGATTAAAAACTCCTCCTGTAAAGCCTTTTTTTCTTTTTATATCAAGACTTGAATGTATACGATGTCGCCGGAACGCTGTTGTTGTATCCAGCATGTGTCCTGCCCACTTCGCAAGATAAAGAGGTGAGTCGTCATGACAACAGTTATCGTTCTCCAGTTTGCTATGAAAATAAGAACAAACACACACACTTGAAGAAGATATATTGCACAATAATCTTTACTTTTCCTTACCGGCATTACAACATCACTTTTAGTATGGTGAATTCCATTGGTAACAGGCACGCGAAGCACTTTTTGTCGCATTTCTAGATATGGAAGCCCTGACCGTCTCCCAAATACCTGATGTGTCCTTCTCCTACAGACATTTTATGCCTATCCACATATATTTCAGTCTTGGTAATTTATTAAAAACTTCGATATTACGTAAAATATCCTTTTTCTGTTAACACTTCGAGGTAAGCTAGTCGAACTGCTCACTCGGTTGGCCTATATACTACCTTTATATAACCCAGTGGCTCACATAACACACTTGAAGTCATTACTTATTAGACTGCAGTAGTTATGACAGATTTCGAAACCAAATGATTACAAACTTACAACACGTGGGAGTGTACCAGCTTAAACTGGGGAACCTGCTAAACCCAGATTAGAATAGGTGCAAAGTATTTCAGGCAATTGCAAATTACATTTTGCAAACTAAAAAAACATACTAACATTTACTATTTGAATAGCAATACATTCAAGTAACGACATAACAATTGACGTTATGTTATGGTGCGAATAG
>JARDVA010033261.1:0-19121 GCA_030265315.1 Mopalia swanii
CTTCGATAGACGCAATAACAATATTTGCACCTTCACGAGAAAAGCGCTCGGCTATAGCAAAGCCAATGCCTTTATTTCCACCAGTTATAACAACTGTTTTTCCCGTAAATCTTTTCATTTCGTCTCCTTATGATTAACTTGTTGCTAATTCCATAATTGATACATCATTGGCTTTATTGGCCTCTAATATGCCAGCTTGTCTACCCGCAGCCATGACCATAATACGATTAGATACTCCTAAGATCTCTTCAAGATCTGAGCTCACGACAACAACAGCCACGCCGTTTTTAGCTAAATGATGAATAATTTCATAAATTGATGAACGTGCACCGACGTCAATTCCTCTTGTTGGCTCATCCAAAAGGACTATTTTAGGGTTATGGGCTAACCATTTAGCGATAACAACTTTTTGCTGATTCCCACCCGAAAGTTCACTGGCTTTTTGATGGCTCTTCCCTTTTACGCAGAAACGGCTTATTTCTTTATCAGAGAAAGAACGAATAGATTTTTCTGACAACCAATTTTTTCTGGATACTTTATCAAAATTCGCATAAGCAATGTTATCTTCAATGGATTGGGAAACAACAATTCCTTGTAATTTTCGATCTTCTGGAATCAAGGCCACACCATGGTCAATCGCATTCTTTGGTGATTTTATGTGAATGTTTTTCCCATTAATGAAAATTTCACCTCTGGATATGGGCTCAGCCCCTGATATCGCACATACGAGCTCTGTTCGACCTGCTCCAACAAGACCCGCAATTCCAAAAATCTCCCCTTTCCGTACTGAAAAATTAATATCACAACAAAGATTATTGGCCGATGTTAAATTTTTAACTTCTAATAATATTTTATCTTGAGGTTTGGCCAATGGTGGGAACATTTGTTCTAAACTTCGCCCAACCATACTTTCCACAACAATACGAACAGGAATATCAGCCGTATCAAATTTTTGAATAACAGAGCCATCACGCATCACGACAATGCGGTCAGCTATTTTTTTAATTTCTTCTAAGCGATGGGAAATATAAATAATACCCACGCCCTCTTTTTTCAAATGCTCAATCTGCTTAAATAAAAGTTTTGTTTCTTCTGTCCCTAAAGCAGCGGTAGGTTCATCTAAAATAAGTAATTTAGCATCTAATGTTAATGCCTTCGCAATTTCTACAAGTTGCTGGTTTGCTGTGGATAGCCCATCGACCAAGCGAGATGGCAAAATATCTAAACCAAGACGCTGTAAACCACTATAAGCTCTTTTATACATTTCTTTACGATCGACTTTACCATTTTTTGTTAGATATCGTCCGACAAAAATATTTTCGGCAATTGAGAGATTTGGGAGTAAAAAAAGCTCTTGGTGGATCATACCTACACCAAAATCAATTGCCTCTCTTGGTGTCTCTGGCCCATAAGGTTCACCTAACCATGTCATTTGGCCAGAGGTTGCCGTAACAGTGCCAGAAATCACATTAGATACCGTTGATTTTCCAGCACCATTTTCACCAAGTAAAGCGACGACTTCACCTGCATAAAGATCTAAATCAATACCATGTAGAACCTCAGTCGAACCATAAGATTTACAAATATCACGTAATGATAAAATGGGCGTTGACTTATCCATAGTCATAGCTTCTCCAATCTTCTTATATTTCTAAAATTTATGGATGCTCTTTTACATATTCTGGCGCATTTTCAGAGGTTGTTAAAATAGCATCTGTTAATTGAAATTTAGGAATTTCTTCCCCGTTTGCAGCAGAAATAGCTGAATCAACGGCTAAGCGCCCCATCGCCTGTGTTTGCTGCGTTGCCGTTACGATAAAAGGACCTTTACCTTTAGCCAAATATTCTAAGGCCGATGTATCACCATCATAACCACCAATAATCACTTTTTCACTTACACCCGCAACATCTGCAGCTTTTGCAGCCCCCATTGCCATTGCATCAGCTTGAGCAAAGATAATTTTTATATCTGGGTGGGCTTGTAACATATTTTGTGCTACCTGAAAGCCTTCATCAGGAGACCACATTTTAGTCCATTGTTGCGCCACAAGTTTAACATCAGGATATTCTTTAATCGCACGATTACACCCTTCATAACGATCGACTTCTGGTGTTGTCCCTTTTTGACCGTGAATAATGCCCATTTCTCCTGCACCACCCGATTTTTCGATAATATATTTACAAACTGAGTAAGCTGAGTTTTTACTTTCTCCCGCAATAAAAGTATCTCCAGGTTCCGTTTCGGGAAAGCGATCAACATTAATCACAGGGATACCTGCTTTACGCGCTAAACGTGTTGGTACTGTTGCAGCGGCGGCACCAGCAGGAATATAGATAAAAGCATCAATATTTTGAGTGATTAAATCTTGTACTTGGTTTACTTGAGTCGCCGCATCTCCCTTAGCATCGACAGTAATAATTTCGATCCCCAATTCTTTACCGTAATTTTCAACACCCATTTTAATCTGGTTAAAATAATCTGCTTGTAAATTAGGTACAGCAAGGCCGATTTTTTTAACTTCTTGTGCCATTGCATTCGGTACGATATTTGCACCAACTAAAGAAGATATAAATAAGATCTGTTTTAACATTTTCATTGTAGTTTACCTCCGTTAAATGAAATGATTTTTAAATTTTATTTTAAGTTTCGTAAATAGACTTTTTGCTATCGTTTTGATTATTACTCTACTTTATTTACGCCCTTTAAAAGTTTCTGCAGCAACTGCAAATACAATGACAAGGCCGATAATTATCGCTTGTAAAAATGGTGATACACTTAATAAATTAAGACCATTTCTGAGGACACCAATAATGAGAATTCCAATAATTGTTCCACCAATACCACCTGAACCGCCAGAAAGACTTGTTCCTCCAATGACAACCGCAGCAATGGCATCTAATTCATAAGCAACTCCCGAGCTGGGCTGAACAGAATCTAAGCGTGCCGCAAGCATAATACCGGCCAATCCCGATAAAAGAGCCGATACTGTATAAACGAATATTGTCGTTTTCTTAACATTAATACCAGCCAAGCGTGCGACTTCTGAATTACCCCCAATCGCATATAATGTGCGGCCTTCTGAACGATAACGCTGGAAAACCCAAGCGAGGATAAAAACAACCAACATTACCGCAACTGTTATGGTTAAAAAACCCACATATCGGATAATTGCGATCATATTAAACCATCCTGAAAAACCAATTATTTGTTGGCCATTGGTAATCATATTGGCTAAACCACGAGCAATAGACATCATAGCAAGAGTGGCAATGAAAGGAGGCACATTAAAATGAGTAATCCATAAGCCTGATGCACACCCAGCCACTGCTGATGCCAATAACGCACCGAATATGGCAACAAACATCGGTAAGCCTGCGGTTACATTTAAATAACCTAAAACCATCATAGAAAGTGCCATGACAGAACCAACCGAAAGATCAATACCAGAGATCAAGATGACAAAAGTCATTCCTACAGCCATTATGCCGATAACGGTGATTTGATCCAAAATATTCAGAAAATTGCTAAGTGAGAAAAAAGCATCTGTTTTGAATGTTAAAAAAATACATAAAAGAATCAACCCAATTAACGGTCCTGTTGCGCCACCCATCGAAAATAAGTTGCCAATTTTATTATTTTTTGCATTTTGATTATCGGCTACAGCCGTATTATTATAATCATTCATACTACCACTCCAAATATGAATATAAATTCATCGCTAAATTTATATTCATATTATTTAAAAGCAATGTCAACAATTTTTTAAGGTTATTAAAAAAAGGAAGACTTGTTGAAAGCTTTATTAAATCTTAAGTTTGAGTGTAAATAGCGGGTTGATATTGTCTTGTTGAGAAATCTTTTAACCATTTGAATAATAATGTATAACCCCATAATCTGCAAATAGTTTTTTTGGCTGATTTTAAGCTTTGAAATATACCTGATTTATGCATATTGTGCTTAACTCTATAATGATCGCTTTCTATTCCTTGTTGAAGATGTTTTATTTTCTTATATTTGAGATTATTGGGAATAATGTATTCTTTTTGTGCATTCTGAACACCCTTTATCAAGGCCAGAGCGCAAACCTGTTCCCATTTCATTAGCTGAAAACAAACCATCTCCATCGAGGGATGTATTGAAAAACCTTTTAGCTACTTTTACAATCTCTTTTGGGTAAAAGTATAAAACCAATTGAAGAGCCATCGTTATCAATGGCTCTGTACAAATAATACTATTTCTTCTCAATCTCGATAGCTTAAGACATAGCGTAAAGACCAAGTGGCAGCTTAAATAATCATCTCTCTTCGGATAGTATCGTCCTTTAAAATCTTTTTCTGATGGCTTAATATGTTGGCTTCTAAGCCTTGCTGATAACACTCTCAAAACGCCCTGTTTTTTATTTTAAAGATGGATATTAAACAGCGTTTCTAATAACTTCTAATTAACAACATAATATTTACAACAAGCCCCTTTATGCTCTTTTTATCATATATAAAAAACAAGTTTTGGGTTTTTAAGGTTGGTTTTTAAATAAAATATTCATCCATAATCGTAAAGCCCCTTTATGTAATATGCGCAATTGCCGCTCCATAGCAAGGCAGCAGTGAATATGTGCCCCTTTACCAAAACTTCCTTCAATTAAGCTTCCATCAAAATGATGATTTTCTTTTGCAATGGTTAAAATGGATTGGTAATTTTGATCATAGTCAGAAACAAAATAAAGCCCCCGTTCATGAACCCAATTGTTCCAATCTTCTTTATTAATTTTATTGGGAAATGACAAAAGTGCCACCTTATTGGGGAGTATCGGTGCGTTTTCATCTGTTTCACGCCATCGGATGGAAGGCGATCCGATCGTGAAATTTCCAGGCCAATTCATCTTTTGATCGGGATCATCTTGCGGGCGCTGGTAAAGGCTAACAAGCTTTCCACCTTGATAAACCCAAGCATTAATGATGGGCATAATTTTATCTATTTTTTCACCATAAATCGCACGAATGCAAGAATCTAAAATGATCACACCATATTGATCAGGGTTAAGGCTTGTTATATTTTCTGGTGTATAGACATCGACAGAAAAGCCCAAGATTTTTGTTATATTTAACATGGCTGTGCTATTATTTAATATAATCGCAACAGAAGTATTTTTAATGTTTTTTGTTTCCAGATAAACCGATTGAACCTTAGCCAAGTGGATTGTATAGATACTTCTTTTTAGATGGTCAAGGGTGATTTTACGGATATATTGGAGAGGCATATTATCCCAAAATAATTGTAAACAACCTTCATTATCTTGGGCATTATGATCAAATTGAATATCCTGCAAGCTTGATTTTAGGCATATATTTTTACTGAATATGATTTTGCCTTCTGAGTTTTGAAGAGATAATACACCTTCTTGTTTTTTAGAAGATAGATTATATATGGAAAGTGAAATCGGGGTTTGATTAATGGCTTCTTTGGTATAATTTTCTAGATAGATAACCGGCTTTACGATAGCATCATCAAAGCATGTAGGTGCTATATGTATGGGATGTTGATTAAGCTCAAAATTCACTGTGATATTGGGGATGTTTTTATAGTTAGCTTTATTATAAATCCCGTTTGAGCCCATGGCAAACTGCGTATCATAATCACTTTTTTGACTCGGTTGCCATGTAAAATCGATAATATGCTCACTTAGGGGTTTTATGGTTTGGTTTTTGGTGTTTTGGATTGTTACAGAATCTGCTGGCCATATGGATTTTAATTGAATAGGTTGAGCGTTGCCATTAAATAATTTTATTATTCCTTTATTCTCATATCCCTCAATGATATGAGGCTCATCAAATATTATTCGTGCGATTATATCCGAGCATAAACTCGATAAATGTTCTAAATATTCACCCAGTTGATTGAGCTTACTTTGAATATAAAAATGGGTTGGGTTGATTTTATCGATTATTTTTTTTAGGTCTTGGATATTCTGAAAAGCCAGTTCCTTAAAAAGTAAGTTTTTTTTAATCTGAGCTAAATACACATCCACAGATTGCAATAAAGAAGCTAAATCAGGCTCATATAGCCGAGCTAAGTCAGAATAGTTTTGTGCTAACCCCGAAAGAACATCCTCTTGACTGCCCGCTTTGGTATCAAGAATATGAAGGCCTGCTAAAGAACGGCCAAAATAAGATAAATCCTTTGTATCTTCATCAAACCAAAAACCCATCGATTGGCTTTTATGTTCTTTCCTTGAATTTTCGCCAATCTGAAAATAAGTAAGCCCGCTGAATATATCCACTTCAGCCAGATTAAACACACTATTTGCATTGGGTGGTGGCTTTGTATCATCATAAGCCGCACCTCCCCCGCTCCAAGCAGGGAGCAACAATTTTGCACATTCCCATGGTGCGAGTTTTTTATCTGCTTTACAAATATAATCCGGATCAGCAGCCTTATAAAACGCTTTTATGGTTGCACGTGTTACCGCTTTATGGTGGCCATGTTGGCCTTCAACATCTAAAAAGCTTGGGCATAATAAATCCGGTTGGTGCATTCGGATATAATAAACAAATTCATCAGTCAATATCTCTATCGATTGCCATTTCTCCAATGTTTCTCTTCCGCTACTCGAAAAGCCAAAATCAGAAATTTTATCTTGAGGGTTTTTATTCAGCCAATATTGCTCCATCGGGATATATTCCGCAGCCTGCGCCATTTCTTCTGTACGAATAAGAGCTAAGTCATAACCAAAATGCGCCGAAATATCATTTTGCCCGCCTTCTCCTCGGGTTGCCGATACATAAATAATATGTATACCCTGTTTTTGTGCTAAATAACTTAATAAATGGCTACTTTCATCATCAGGATGAGCACCTGTTTGGAGCATTTTTAAAGGAGAAGAAGCAATATTTATCAAATCATAGCTCTGCTCAAAATAGCTTTTTCTCTCATGTTTTTTTGTTAGTTTTTCCATTTATTTTATAATTTCTCATCATTTTTGTCAGAAATCTCCATAGGGCCGCTAATCTAAAAGCCCCTCAACACCAACTCTTTTTACCGCTTCTGTGCCACAATCACATGCCTTTTTTAAACATTGTAAGGGTGGTAATTTCTGAATTTGCGCTGCGATATATCCTGCAGCAAAAGCATCACCAGCTCCGGTTGCATCAATAACTTCTACAGCGGTTATTTTTTGATGGTAGATATTCTGATTAATATAAGCAATGGCTCCATCTTTACCTAAGGTGATGATAATATCGTTAAAATCGTCTTTAAGGATTTGTAAGGCTTCATTAACATGCACTTTATGGGTTAAGGCACAAGCTTCTTCTTTATTTAAAAAAATTGTTGATATATTTTGAGCCCATTTTTTATAGTTTTTATACCCAATATCAATAACTTCACTACCTACGGTTAAGGATGTTGTCCCTGAATAGTTTGTTATTATTTCATTATTATGCTGAATCCATTCAAGCCCCAAAAAATGTGTATGCCCATGAGGGGGGAGGCTGCTTAACTGATAATCTTCCGCACGAACATCTAAAATACTGGCCATCGCCCGATCACCTTTTAAAGACATAATCGCCGTTACTTTGGGCATTGGTTTATCTTTTAAATATATCTGGCTGGTATCGATCGGTGATTTTTCCATTTTACGCCGAATGATATCTGAAAATTCATCATTACCGAGAACATCAATATGGCTAACCTGAAGACCTAAATGACTTAACCATGCACTAATATTAAAAGCGCCACCAAGGGTAAAGGTAAAATCACGGCAAAAATGCTCTTCACCTAACTTTGGGATATCCGAAAGTTCTCGAAAGATTAAATCACAATAAATTGTTCCACATACGGTAACATGGGGTTTCATTTTTTCTTCCTTTATTTTATAGAATCTCTTAGTTTAACCTCGTAGGGCATTTCTGTAACGGAAGGAATCGCTATGCCATGCTCTAGGTAACTAATAATATGCTCAACCGCTTTATAACCAATATTTCGATACCCAACATCGATGGTTGTTAAACTGGGTGATATATAACGGGAAAGTGGTGAATCGTTAAAACCACAAATAGAAATTTTCTCTGGTATCGGTATATTTTGCGATTTACAATAATTAATCCCACCAATCGCCAAGCGGTCATTACCAAAAAAACAAACATCTAAATCAGGCTCTTGTTTGAGCGCTTTTTCCATTAAGATCATGCCTGTTTCAACTTCGGCTATTTTATCAAGATTAATCTCAACACTGAGTGTTTTCTGCTGGTTTTTAATCGCATCTAAGATTCCAAGACGTCTTGTTCTCCAGCGGTAAGCCGTCTCGGGGCCGGTTGCATTTAAATAGGCAATTTTTTTATAATAGCACGAGAAAGAACCAAAGTTACAAGCTGAAAAGCCGCTCTATATGCATTAATCCCTATTTTAGGTAGGCTTATTTTTGCATTAATATCCAAGGTTAAAATCATGGGAATATGCGCATTATTTATAATATTGAGCAATTGTTCATCATCGGAGACTCCCGCCGATATAATGGCATCGGTATTTTGAGAAATCGCCGCACGAACAGCCATTAATTCTTCGTTAAGATCATAATGTGTTGTATGAAACATCAGCTGATATCCAAAGTTTTTTCCAGCTTGATCCGCACCTTCAACAAACTCACCAAATATTTGGCGCCCTAAATGCGGCACAATAACACTTATTAAATTGCCATTATTTCCCGCTAAACGGCTTGCGGCACGATTGGGGATATAATAGGCATTTTTGATCACTTTTTCTATTTTTTTTCTTGTTTTTTTAGAAACCTGATCCGTGTCACGAAAATATCGAGATACGGTAATATGCGAGATTCCCGCTTCTTCGGCTATTTCTCTTAAGGTATATTTTTTTTTCATATATTTGCCTTTTGGTCGGACAATCTTAAAAATGTTCACGGTAACATTTAGTTGACAGGCTAACATAATTACGTGTAGCATACAAGGATATAAGAATATTTATATTAAAAATGGATTCGATAATCAAAAAAATATTAAGGAGGTTTTTTATGTTAAGGAAAATGTTATTATCCACACTCGCCCTAGCGAGCTTTTTAGCAATGGCACAGGATGTTAAAGTTGGCTTAAGTGCGGAGCCCACATCAATGGATCCACATTATCATGATGCTTTTTTTAATACCTCCGTATTATTTAATATTTATGAAGGCCTTATTTCTTTAGATCCATCCATGCAGGTCATCCCTGGGCTTGCCAAAGAGTGGGAGGCCGTATCTCCTACCGTTTGGAAGTTCAAGCTTCGCGATGATGTTCAGTTCCATGATGGTAGCTCATTTGGGGCAGAGGATGTGATATATTCGATCCGCCGAGTTAAGGGCGAGCATGTTAAAAATAGCCCGTCACCCTTTACAACCTATATCAATTCTATTGTGGATATTCGTGATATTGGTGATAACAGTATCGAGATTGAAACAGATTCTCCGGTGCCAACTTTATTAAACAATCTTTCTTTTGTTGCAATTATCCCATCACCCAAAGAAGATATTAAATTTAAGGAGGATGAAGATCCCTTAAGTGAATGGCCTGATAGTATCGATTTTAATAACGGAAAATTAGCCATCGGAACAGGACCTTATAAATTTAAAAAGTTTAAAACTGGCGATCAGCTTGCTTTATCACGGAATGATTCTTATTGGGGTGATGAACCTGCCGCCGAAAATGCCTTTTTATATCCAATGCCCGATAATGGTGCACGAACAGCTGCTTTAATTTCGGGGCAAGTTCAGCTGATTAATTCTGTACCCGCTGCCGATATTTACCGTATAGAGGAAAACAAAGATTTATCTCTTGATAGTTCATCTTCACCGATTACCGTCTTTTTTATGTTTGATCAACATGATGAAAATACACCCAAAATAGAAGGTGAAAATCCATTTTTAGATCAACATGTTCGTGAAGCCTTCCTTTATGCTATCGACCGTGATGCGATTATCGATTCCATCATGGAAGGGGTTGCAGAGCCTGCGGATCAAATTATTCCGCCAACAATGGGGGGATATGCCCATGATTATACACGCCCTGCTTATGATCCCGAAAAAGCAAAGGCACTGCTTGCCGAAGCCGGTTACCCCAATGGTTTTAAAATGACCATTAATGCCCCCAATGATCGTTATGTGAATGATGAAAAAACAGCCCAAGCTATTGCTCAAATGTTATCAAGGGTGAATATCGAAGCCAAAGTTGAAACCTTCCCACGGAGTGTATATTTCACAAAAGCAAGTAATTTTGAATATAGCCTCTATATGGGAGCAACCGGTGCAGAAACCGGCGATGCTTCGAAGGCTTTAAAGCTTATGGCGCACACACGTGATTTGGATAATGGCTTTGGTGGCGGTAATCGTGGCCGATATTCCGATCCAGCGGTTGATAAGCTTATTGAAGATTCCCTTAAAATTGTTGACCCAACCGAGCGTTATGCATTATATGCCAAAGCTTCTAAGCAGTTTGCTGAAGATGCCGCTCTTATTCCTTTGTATCATGTGGTCGGTGTTTTTGGGCGGAGCAATGATATCCAGTTTACACCCCGTATGGATCAACGTATGTATCTTCCTGGTATTAAATTTGATCAATAAATCCAATCTAGAGGGGCCTTTATGGCTCCTCTCTTCGATCGAGCTCAAAGTTAAAGGAATAATAAATGTCTCATAATGATACCTTTCCAGCGCCCACTTATGAACGTTATCTTATTGCGGATTTAAAGCAGCTTTCTATCAAAAGAAACTATTTTAAATATATGATGAATGCCCATAAAGCTTATATCTTGATGCTTTTAGAGGAAAAGATTGTTCATAAAGATACCGCCAATGATATCATTATTGCTCTGGATCATGTGGAACAAAATAAGAAAAAAATGTTAGAGCGTATAAATACCGGAAATGAAGAAGATTTATTTTTTGTTATTGAAAATATGATGGCTCAAAAAATTGGCCTTGATAAAGCCGGAGCGCTCCACACAGGCCGAAGTCGAAATGATCTTGGCCATACGATTTTTCGTATGCTCTTTCGTGAAAATTTTATGGCAGCTCTTATGTCTCTTATTGATATGACCGATTTTTTTCTTCAGCGGGGTCAAAAAGGCATTGATGAGATTATTGTTGCTTGGACACATTGCCAGCCGGCTCAACCAACAACTCTTGGCCATTATTTAGGGGCGATTATCGAGGTTCTGTTGATTAATTTAGAGCGCTTAGATCAGGCTTATGAATGTACAAACCGTAGCCCTTATGGTGCTGCGGCCATTACAACAACAGGCTTTCCTTTAAATCGGCACCGCTTGGCTGAACTTTTAGGGTTTCATGAACCTATTGAAAACTCTTATGGTGCGATTGCATCGGTTGATTATAACTTAAATGTGATGGGAATTATCAAAAACCTATCAATCCATCTTGCTAAAGTTAGCCAAGATATGCTTGATAGCCTTCGTTTAGAGATTGGGCAGTTTGATCTGCCCGATGGATGGGTTCAAATTAGCTCCATTATGCCGCAAAAACGCAATGCGGTTGTTTTTGAACATTTAAGAAGTCGATTGAGCCGTATTTCAGCCCATTGTGATACCGTCAGTAACTCCATAAAAGGAACGCCTTTTGGG
The DNA here is from genome assembly GCA_030265315.1 of Mopalia swanii. Classification (NCBI taxonomy): domain Eukaryota; kingdom Metazoa; phylum Mollusca; class Polyplacophora; order Chitonida; family Mopaliidae; genus Mopalia; species Mopalia swanii. The sequence continues at coordinate 11,621 of JARDVA010033261.1, forward strand.
GATATTGATGATATCGAAATCGAATATCATGAGCATATTGCCGAAATATTTGAGCATTGGAATAAATCAATCCCTTTGCTTGGTGAGGTGGTCAATGACATTATCGTTAAAAAAGACCGTGTTAATGAGCTGATTGATACAAGCTGTATTTTGGCAACAGAGCTTGCCGATAATCTTGTTCGGATGGCAGGGCTAACCTTTCGAAACGCACATGAAATTGCGGCTCTTTCTTCTCGTTATGCCATTCAAAACAAAATACCTTTTTCAGGGCTTTCAGAAGAAAAATTAAGCCAATTTTATACTCAAGTAATGAAGGCTCCACCGCCTAAAAATATAAAAGATATTGCCAGTAAGCTCACTCCAAAAGCCTTTATTGATACCCGTACAGTTTATGGCGGCCCATCTCATAAAACACTTAGCCAAGCCTATCAAAATTATCATATTCGCTTTCAAAAAGTTAAATCCAATATACTTAAGCAATATCAACAGCAAGATAAAAAGCTAGCTTCTTTAGATGAGCAATTCTCTACGGCTTTAAAAAAAGCAAAAGGATAAAAAATGTTAGCAATTATCTTAAAACGGCTTTTACAAGGTATATTGATATTATTTTTAATGACTTTGATTGTTTTTTTCGGAATCATGCAAGTGGGTGACCCCCTTACGCAGCTGGTATCTGATCAAGCAACAGCCCAAGATATTGAGCGTATTCGGCAAAGTTTGAATCTGGATAAACCACCAATAATACAGTATTTTCTTTTTTTGGGAGATCTTGTAAAAGGCCATTTAGGTAATTCTTTTGTTACAGGAGAAGATGCTAAACAAATGGTACTAAGCCGGCTTCCGGCAACCATTGATCTAACAATTGCTGCTCTTATTATGGCCATATCGATTGGTATTCCGGTTGGGCTTATGGCCGGTTTGCGGCCGCATTCATTTTTTGGTCGTGCGAGTATGGCTTTTTCAATTTTGGGTTTTTCTATTCCGGTATTTTGGCTTGCTTTAATTTTGATTATGGTTTTTTCGGTTATGATCCCGATTTTACCTTCGGGGCGTAGGGAAGGTGTTATTGAAATTTTTGGTTACGACACCTGCTTATTAACTCTTGATGGCTGGCGCTCTCTTATCTTACCGGCTTTTATTCTTTCTATTAATAAAATGTGTTTATTGGCTCGTTTAACAAGAGCTTCTGTGTTAGAAACGGTCAATGCCGAACATGTTAAATTTGCCTATGCCAAAGGTGTTGCCAAAGGGAAAATTGTGCGGCGCCATATTTTACGGAACATCCTTATTCCGATCATTACTGTTATGGGTACAGAAACAGCCAATTTGATTGCTTTTTCTGTTGTTATTGAGACAATTTTTTTATGGCCCGGTATTGGTGGATTGCTTATTACAAGCATCCAAACGTTGGATCGTCCTGTTATCATGACTCAACTTATCTTAACAACAACCATTTTTGTACTGCTTAATTTATTTGTTGATATTGCTTATGCTTATCTGGATCCACGTATTCGTGATCTTTATCGTGGGAGGAATGTTTAATGCAAAAAGATAATCACATTAAAGAATTTATCAAAGAGTTTTGTAAAGATAAGCTCGCTGTTGTGGCTGCCCTTATTTTGAGTATCTTTATATTTATGGCCTTATTTGCGCCGATGATATCGAGCTTTAAGCCCTATAATTTAGAGGAGCTCCGGACAGAAAATAATATGCTTCCTCCGGGCTCACGTGAGCGGATATCTTTAGAACGGCTTCGGTTTTCTCTTGATATTCATCAAGATGGGTTATTTGATGCACCCTCTGGTTTAAATTTTAGCCAATATCAAATTCAATCAACCGAGGCCGGAAAAAATATAAAATTTATTGGTGAAAATGTTGGCTTTGAAATCATACATATCAAAAAATTAGCTTCTTCTTTAAAAGTCGAGGGGGCGAGGCGCCATCCGATTACTCGGTCATGGGATATGCGAGATATAAAAGATCAAATTATACTCACTGGCAAAACATCTTCAGCTATATCTCCTATAAATATTATGGCTAAACCAACGCCTATATATACAGGGCGGACTTATCTTCTTGGCACAGATTCCAATGGGCGTGATTTATTCTCGGCAATTTTATATGGTGCACGGACATCTCTTTTGGTGGGTGTCATTAGTGGCCTTATTGCTCTTTTTATTGGTGTTCTTGTTGGGCTTATATCCTCTTGGTATGGGGGAAAAGTCGATACCATCCTTATGCGCATTGTTGATTTACAACAAAGCTTTCCCGCTATTTTAACGGGGCTTCTTATTTTAGCGATACTCGGCAATGGGTTTTTTAATGTTATTTTAGCGCTGATTATCGTGCAATGGGTTTATTATGTCAGAATTGTCCGCTCTATCGTTTTGACCGAAAAAAACAAAGATTATGTCCATATGGCACATGTTATGCGGCTTCCTGCACGCAAAATATTATTGAGCCATATTCTTCCGAATTGTATGCCCCAAATTTTGGTTTTGGCAACAGCCCGTATTGCCGCAGCTATCACTTTAGAGGCAACCTATAGTTATCTTGGTATGGGGTTACCTGCAACAAAACCTTCTTTGGGCTCGCTTATTGCGAATGGTTACGAATATATCCTTTCCGGAAAATTCTGGGTGAGCTTATATCCGGGGATTGCCCTTGCCGTTCTCATTATCGTTGTTAACTTAGTGGGTGATCGATTGCGTGATATGATTAATCCCTTTTTAAAGGCATAAAATTATGGCATTACTTGAAATTCATAAATTAAATACTTGGTTTTATACAGAGCGTGGGATTGCAAAGGCGGTTAATGGTGTTTCTCTCTCTGTGGATCGGGGAGAAATTTTAGGATTAGTTGGCGAAAGTGGATCAGGAAAATCCGTTTCTAACTTCTCCATTATCAATTTGCTCCAATATCCGGGAAAAATTGTTTCGGGGCAGATATTGTTTGATGGTGTTGACCTGACACAACTTCCCCAAGAAAAAATGAGAAAATACCGAGGGAAACAGATATCTTTTATCTTCCAAGACCCTCTTATGACTCTTAACCCTGTTTATAAAATAAAAACACAAATGGCCGAAGCTTTAGAGGCCCATGGCATCACAAATAAAAAAGAACAATATCGTATAAGCTTGCTTAATCTTAAAAAAGTCGGAATTCCTGCGCCCGAAGAACGTTTAGAAGCTTACCCCCATGAGCTTTCTGGTGGGATGCGGCAACGTATTGTGATTGCTATTGGGCTTCTTAACAATCCGGATTTATTGCTTGCAGATGAGCCAACAACAGCATTAGATGTAACAATTCAATCACAGATTTTATATGAGACAAAAAACTTAGTTAAGCAAAATAATATGGCTCTCATTTGGGTATCTCATGATCTGGCAACGGTTGCGAGCTTAGCTGATCATATTGCTGTTATGTATGCGGGGCATATTGTTGAAAAAGGAACCGCAAAAGAGGTTATCACAAAAAGCTTACACCCCTATACAAAAGGGCTTTTAGCCTCAGCACCAAGCCATAACAGAAAAGGAAAAAGGCTTTTTCAGATTGATGGTCATGCGCCTTCTTTGCTTAATATGCCCAATGGTTGCGCTTTTTTTGATCGCTGCCCTTATGCCAAAGCCTCATGTAAAGAGGAGAGCGCAATTGAAACACAAATAATTTCTGCCACCCATCAAGTATCTTGCCATTTATTTCAGGAGATTAACTCATGAATAAAAATGAGGTTATTCTAGAAACACAAAATTTAACAAAAATATTCGAAAATAAACCGGATCTTATTGAAACTCTTACTGGAAAAATCACCAATAGTCATAAACATTACAAAGTTTTTGCCGCTCAAGATATTAATTTTAAGATTGCAAAAAAGGAAGTTCTTGGGCTTGTTGGTGAAAGCGGCTGTGGTAAATCAACAATAGGCAAAATGCTTGCCGGAATTTTAAAACCTTCAGAAGGAAGTTATTTATATAAAGGCCTCGGTCAAGACCAACTCCTAAAAAACCCGAAAAAAGCCTTAGAAATTCAGATGATTATGCAAGATCCAACATCTTCTATTAATATCCGAAAAAAAATAGTGGATGTTATCAGTGAAGCGCCTTTATTTCATGGATTCATTAAAAAATCAGAATATCGTGATTATGCCGCCTATTATTTAGAAAAAACAGGCCTATCAACAGAGGCACTTGATCGATATCCCCATATGTTTTCGGGTGGTCAAAAGCAGCGAATTAGCATTGCACGTGCTTTAGCTCTAAAACCAAAATTCCTTATATGTGATGAGGCTGTTTCGGCACTTGATGTTTCTATTCAAGCCCAAGTTGTTAATTTACTGTTAGATTTAAAGGATGAATTTGATTTAACAATGATGTTTATTAGCCATGATTTAAGTGTGGTTCGGCATATCTCGACACAAACATGTGTTATGTATCTTGGTAAGATTGTTGAATATGGCAATACAGAAGATATTTTTGAAAATCCCCAACATCCTTACACACAAACACTCATTAAGGCTATTCCTGATATTTATAATTTTGATGCGGAATTTGAGCCTGTCAAAGGAGAAATCCCCTCACCACTTAATCCGCCAAAGGGCTGTTTTTTTCATCCTCGATGTGCTTATGCAACCGCAGAATGCCAACAGAAAGCGCCTGAATTAAAGAATACCGAAAAACAGCGTAAAGTTGCTTGTCATCTTGCTTTTATGAAAACTTAAATATAAGAGAAAATAATAAAAGATCATACTAAGCCAATAATCTTTCTGGTAAGGATGTTTAAAATATTACTACCGATTTTTATTCTATGTTTATTTTAAACATCACTTACAGATTATTTGGCTGATCTAAGCCTTAAGCCATTTAAAATATGGGCTTATTTTTGTATTTTTTCTAAACGGACACTCCATTCCGGACCCGAAGAAATTTTGTTAGTTGCTGAGAAGTTATCCATATTGAGGGCAATAGAAACATCTAAAAGAGAATTTATATAAATGAGTGGCTGGCTTTCTTTAACATCACCAAATGTTGCCATATAAGGAATTTGGCCTTGATATATAATTTCATCACCATTTTTGATCTCAACATTAAAAATATCACCATGCTGGTAGCTGGCTTCTTCAAAAATACTATTCGGAATATTTGTCCATACATTACCATATTGTGGATCTAAAATAGGAATATTTCCTTTAATGGCATTATCTTCCATGGAAACATCTTGGTAAGCAATAGAAACCACCTCAGGTGATAATTTTTGCCCAACTTCGTCGAAGCGTATTTTATTGGCGGCTAAGCGGGCGCCTGTATAAGAATAAACATCACGGCCATGGAAGGTATAAGATTTACCCGAATCTTGGCGGCGATTAAGCTCTTCATCAATTTGGCGTATTTCCTCTATACCAAAATTTTTGGCGACCAATGTTAATGTTCCGTTATCGGGCGTTACAACATATTGCCCTGTTTTTGTTTTAAGAACAACCGATTTTCTATCCGTGCCCACTCCAGGGTCAACAACCGAAACAAAAACCGTTCCTTTAGGCCAATAAGGCATTGTTTGCATGAGCCGATACGAAGCTTCCCAAATATTATAAGCAGGAATTTCGTGGGTAAGATCGGATATATTTAAAGTTGGATCAACTTCTACCGCAACCCCATGCATGGCAGAGACGGCACCATCTTTAAGGCCAAAATCCGATTGATAAACAACGATACCAGGTTGCTCATTAGCTGTAGCGGCAAAGCCAAAAATAAGGGCAAAAATAGACATTAGTTGGCCAAAAAAAGATCGAAATATTATTTTTTTCATATTGACTCCATTCGGTGATGAAAAATTAAGGATAAAGGAAGCCTCAGCCCTATAAAGCGAGGCTAGATGGGTATCATAAACCATATAATATTTATATTGAATAGTTATTTTTATATTTTTTCTAAATGAATATCCCATTCAAGGCCCGCATGAAACCTCTGATTGACCAAGATATGTCAATGGAAGATGTTCTTCAGGAAAATCCATTATCAATTTTTGAGCAATTTTCTTGGTTTCACATCACCACAGAGAGAATGACCAAAATCATCTATTATTTGCTAACAAATGGATAAAACAGCTATTGTGTTTTGCTGCCCTGTTGGGGGAAGGATATGATTAAGCTCTCAAGCGGCCGAGTCTAGAAAAAAATAAATTATAAATCACTATGTTCAACAGTAAAAATATCATTAAAATTACAGCGCATTAATCACACAATATTCAAAAAGTAATCAATAAAAACTCTTCTGTATTTTTCTTAAAAAAAAGAGGCTATTTAAATAGCCTCTTTCCTTTTTGATTTTATTTATTTTGCTGCGGATTAAAACTTAACAACAAAACCAACTGTCACTTTATGGGCATCTTGTTTTGTCATTCTTTTATAGCCATAACCCATATTAATCGCCATAAAGTCATTAAAGCTATATTCGCCCTGAATATCCCCTGTAACCGCTTGGTTGCCGCTATAAAGCTTTTCAACTTTTAAATTATCCGAGCCAACAACATAACGATCTCCATGAAAGCTATCTGTTGAGCTATATGAATAACCAAGGCCAACATTCCATCTTAATTTTCCAAAATCGCCCTTTAAATGCAACCCCGTCGTTCCAACAACACCACCTTGGTTACTACTTCCAACCTTTGTGCCATTATTATATTTTATTTCTCCTTCACGAACATAAAGATAATCTAAGCCTAAGCTCGGAACAAGAGAAAGCCGGCTATTACCCAACGGGATTTCATATGACCCTTTCAAGCCTGTTTTGACAGCATGAGAATTATATTCACCGCTCACAAGCCCTTGACCTGCAAAATTTGTACTTAAATCATGCCAAGATCGGCCATAAGCCAAAACACCATCAAGATAAAAAGCTCCGCTCGATCCTCCTGGGCGGTATCGGGCGAATAAATCTGTATTTAGGCTGCGAACACTTTCTTTATGGGGGTTATCCGAAGGTTTAAGATAATTATCTTTTAGCCAAACCCCACCATATTGAACACGGCTTTCTTGATACGATAAGCCCAATCCAAGCATAAACTGATCCGCAACTTTATATGTCGCCGTTGATGCGATCCCATTCGTATCTTGCTTATAATCATAATTATATTCATGTTTTGCGTCAAAATTTGACGATTGATTTTCCCCCAAATAATCAAGGGAAAGTTTGAGCTTACCTATTTCTAAATCGTCACTAAGAATAAGCGCTTTGTGCGATCGGTCTGTTAAATGCTCTAAGCTATCTAGATCAAGCCGGTTGCGTGGAATAATCATATGTGCTACCGCCGGCGGTGATGTATTTTGCGTATTTTCTTCCATGTTATTGCCATCCGCAGGAACCACTGGATCTACTGGAGGAACAACCGGATCAGGAACAACCGGATCAGGAACAACCGGATCAGGAACAACTGGATCAGGAATAACCGGATCAGGAATAACTGGATCAGGAATAACCGGATCAGGAATAACCGGATCAGGAATAA
>JARDVA010033261.1:19221-29459 GCA_030265315.1 Mopalia swanii
TCAGGAATAACCGGATCAGGAATAACTGGATCAGGAATAACTGGATCAGGAATAACTGGATCAGGAATAACTGGATCTACCACCGGATTCGATACAATATCTGTATTATCCGTATTATCACGCATATATCGTTGATCCACAAGTAATGAGCCATTCAGTCCTGCACGGTCAGCAATTGTCATGCTTTTCCAATTACCTTGGGTTTCCATATCTGGTGTTAATGAAAATAAATCTGGTGCAACAACTTGAGCTCCACTGAGGGTTGCAATATTCTTTACTCTAAATTCTTTTGCATTGGGTGTTGTTGCTGTAATTTCTCCAATAATATTTTGGTTAGCACTACCATCACTAACCAAATTGATTTCACCTATACTATCAATGGTTCTTTGGTTTTCGGTAAAAGGACGCCCATTATTATCCTTGCCGATAATTTTTACATCATCTGCAATCAAAATATCTTTATCACTTATGCGAACTTTTGTGAGGTTTCTGGCAATAATCTTCCCTGTCTTATCTGTACCCTGATCATTAATTCCCGCATAATTTACGGCTATATTAAGCTTTCCTGCAACATACAGATCACCTTTTGCGCCACTGGCATCTTTAATATCATATGTTTTAGGGTTATCAAAAGCTTGGGTTGCATAGGGGCTACCGTTTGAGGGGATTAAATTTACCGTTCCACGAAGAATAGATCTTCCATCTTTTGCAACTATTTTTTCAAAATTACGAAGATCACTTATATCAAAAGTACGCAGATCATCAACAGAGCTAAACTCCGATAGATGCGAGCCCAAAATTAAAGTATCTTCGCCGCCTAAACCATCCGCTCGGCCCAATATTTTCATGGTCAGTAAATAAACACCCGGAGAATTAAGCTCAAGGACAGAATCTCCCTCATCCATTTCAATCGCTGTTGCACCACCTTCGGCTGTAACCTGTGTATCAATGATTAAAAAATTACCATTCTTAATTTTGGCACCAATTCCTTTTTCAACACTAATATAGTTCATACCCGCTGTAACACGCTTAGCACCATCAGAAAAAATACCAATAGCGCCATCATTCTGAACCTGTAATGAACCATTAGCTAAAAGCTCATTATTGGGGCTTCCTTCAACATGAATCCCATGGGCATTTTTACCCGTAACAATAACAGTACCATTATTGGTTATTTTTTGTCCATTAATTGCCGGTAACTTACTAAAATCGAATGCATGGCCCAGAACAAACTCTAAATTTTTAATATAACGCCGATCTTTAGGAACCCCCACATGGATGCCGGTGCTATTTTCACCGGTCACTCGAATTTTATTATCAAATTTATTGACACTATCCCCACTTAAAATAGCAATAGAATTACGCCCATTAATATCATACTCACCACCACCAGATTCTTGAGCAAAATCTTTACCGTAAAGAATTTGCCCCAATGTACCAGAATCATTATAGTTTGTTAGACCAAAAGCATTGTCGGCATTGATAATAATATGCCCCCTGTTTTTAGGTCTAAGTGCCGCTGAATTATAAAAGCCACCTTTTTTAATATAAACACCAACAACAAGAGAATCTTCACTCACTTGATTTTGATTAACTTCAATATATGAAGATGATGTTACTTCATTTCTTTCCGTCATTTTATCATTTATATTCAAAAGAACACCAATATTCGCTCCTGGTGCGACTGTTTGATTGGCCGGTGTTGTTTTGGTTGTTTTTATGTTTTGCTCCAACTGACCAAATATGCTGGATGATGTTACCTCTGCACCAATAACAGAGCGACTCCTTCCCTTTGTATCTTCAACCTCTAAAATATAAGGAAGGTCATCACGTGTCGAAGAAAAAGCGCCCTTAACACCAACTAAATTCCGTGTATTGTCTGATTTAACCCGAATAACACCATTAGAAACAAACCTCCCTTGGCCTGCACTTTCTTCTTGGAGCACGCCGTAAAGGGAATCTCTTCGAATTGTTGCATCATTTGGGTCTTCATTATATGATTGCAGATCAATCCTAGCGATGCTTTCATTTGCTGGATCAAAATCTGCCTTTCTTTGATCAACATATTCAATAAGGTTCTGGGCCCAATAACCTTTATCTTTTGTATCTTGAATAAGAAGACCAACTTGGCTTTCTGTTCCATTATTATCTTTATGAATGCTTTCAATAACACCATGGTTATCGTAAAAAGCACGCTTTCCTTCCCCAATAAGAACTTTCCCGTTTTTATCATTAACACCAAGGCTAATTACACCTGTATTTGTATCATCTGCAGCATAAACTGTATTATAAGCTGAAAATAGCGCTGTAGACATGAATAAGATCTTTGTTAAAGTTGAGCCTCTCATACTTCCCCTCTTTTTATCTTTTCTAGGCTCATATTTTCTTATATTGAAGAAGTATAAAGCTAAAAAATTTTTCTTTATTTTAGATTCTAGGTTATTTGATTATCTCCTCTAATCGCTTATTTTAGCCAGAGACAACGTAAATTAAAAGTTTTACATATATATATTATCATCTTTATAGATACAACTAATAAATGTAAAATATTAGATGGAATTAATAAGAATATGGCAATATTATGTAGTGCAGAAGGAGCATTACCCCGCCAAACCAAGGAATAAAGGTTTAATAAAATATTAACCGAGAAGAAAGCTTTGTGTAAAAGCGATATATCCAAAAAGACTATAAATTACATATTTTTTTATGGAGCAAGCCGGTGATGATGTTAAAATATAAAATCAAATCGCTTTATGGATTGTTTTAACCGCAACAAATGAGAGCCATGACCAAAAAGATATCTCCTTCATATATTTTTCTTTCCAAAAATTAGGATCATTATGCCATTATTTGGGTTTCTTTTCTCTCCTATTGAAAAGACTTGATAAAATCGTCTATTATACCAGCTTGTATATAATGTACCATATATGCTGAGCAGAGGGTTCACATGAAACAATCACCAACATTAAAAGATGTCGCTAAGGCTGCTGGGGTCGCAACAACAACAGTCGCTCGTGTCATTAATAAAAAAGGCTATGTCGCAGAAGATACCCGCCAGAAAGTCATAAAAGCCCTCCAAAAAACAGGCTACCGTGTTAACTCTCTTGCCCGTAGCCTTAAAAGCAACCGAAGTTACGTTATTGGGCATTTACTTCGCTCCACCGAGCCCAACCCATTTTTTGTAAAAATTGCACGGGGAGTTGAAGAATATGCCCGAGGACGTGGTTATACAATTCTCACCTATAATATGCATGGGGAAGCTGAGGCAGAAAAGCGGGGTATCGATACATTTTTGAACTGGCGCGCTGATGCGTTAATATTTAGCACACCTGTTTCATCAAAAAATATAGAATATGCTATACGTGATGGCATCCCTGTTGTTCAAGTTGAAAGGCCTCGAAGTGAACTCGGCCACCGGATCACAGTACAAAATTATCAAGGTTGCGAGCGTGCGATGCAACATCTGCTTGATCTTGGGCATAAACAAATTGCCTATATCGGTGTAAAACCAGACTCCCAAGGAAATTTACATGCCGATTATGTTGAAAATGAACGCTTTGGTGCATACCAAGATATCCTTAAAAAAAAAGGGTGGTATCATAATGAGCTAGTCAAATTCGCCCAACCACGCTCGGGAGATCATATCCCAAATGTTGGCCATGGCTACCGCTCAATGGAGCAAATCATTAATGGCTTATGCCCTGCAACAGCTGTTCTTGCAAGTAATGATATGATCGCTGCAGGTATTTTACAAGCCATCCAAAAAAAGGGGCTATCTGTTCCAGATGATATATCTGTTATTGGTTTTGATGATACATTTTCTCAATATCTTAGCCCATTATTAACAACTGTTCGACTACCTGCACAGCTATTAGGACAAACAGCCGCAAAACTGGCTATTGATCATTTAGAAACAAAAGAGCCTCAAAAAAATATTATTGTTGAAGTGGGTACAGAATTAATTGTACGAGATTCCACAGGCCCAAGAAAATAAATTTCATGATAACGTTGACATATAGCACCCTAGTATATTATACCTATATGGTAACGTTATCATAAACGATAATCATGACCTTTGAGTCAGACATAGTTGGAGGATTTTATGAATATAATTAAAAAGCTAGGGTTGGTGAGTATTTTTTCAGTTTTTGCACCATTAACTTGGGCACAGGATGTTACTTTACGTGTATGGGATACATTTGCAGATCAAACAAAAGGTATGCAGGAATTTATTAATGCTTTTGAAGCCGCAAATCCTGGTATTAAAATTGAACGTGATGTTCAATCTATTGATGAAATGCGCCCTGTTATTCAAACCGCTTTAAATGCCGGAACAGGCCCTGATATTCTGTATTACGATACAGGCCCCGCATTTGCCGGAACATTAGCCAATGCAGGCCTATTGCTTCCATTAGATGATATGTATTCTCAAAATATGCTAGATGCTGTTTATCCATGGACAAAAGACCGCACAAGCTATAACAATAAAATCTATGGTATTGGCAATGAGATTGAGTTTTTGGGTGTCTATTACAATAAAGAGATGTTCAATGAGCTTGGATTAAAAATACCAACATCCTATGAAGAGTTTATCAGCGTTGCAAAAAAACTAAAAGATGCCGGCCATATCCCCATTGCTTTTGGTGATGCCGACGGCTGGCCTGCTTTTCATATTTTTAGCCTTTATGCAAATAATATATTGGGTAAAAAGAAGCTTGAGACCCTATTATTTGATGATGCATCATGGGATAACCCTGATATTGTGGCTTCAATCGAGCCCTTTTTTGTTGATATGAATAAAGCGGGCTATCTTGCACCTTTTGTTAATGCGGTTAATTATGATGATAGCCAAAATCTCTTTAATACAGGCTTGGCTGGCATGATGATTACGGGCACATGGCTCATTCAAACAATCTCAGATAATGCTGATTTTGATGCTGGTTGGTTTTTTCTTCCCAAAACGGGCGGAGGCGCACCTTTACCACCAGCTGGTTTAGGCTCAGGCTATTTTGTATCGGCAAAAACAGAACATCCAGAAGAAGCCAAGATATTCTTAAGCTTTCTGTTTGATCCTGCCAATGCAAAATACTGGGTCGAAGATATGTCGGTTATTCCACCTTACAAGGTTGATACAACAGGCATGAATATCAAACCACTGACCAAATTTGCTTTAGAGGCTTTAGCAACAATACCCATGGGTTACAATATTGATGTTTTAACAAAAGATGCTTTCAATACCGTAATGAAAGATGGTTTTCAGGCCGTATTAAGTGGTAAACGCTCTGCAAAAGAGCAAGCAGCAGCACTTCAAGCTGCAGCGGCAAAATAAATAAAACTCTGCCGTAGATAAATAAATCTGCGGCTTATTTTTGGTTTTTATAAGATTATTTTACCCTTTGAAAATTTGGATCATCTCAATATATTCAGGAGAGTTAGCGATGACACAACCCTCTAGACAACATGCGGGTTTTTGGTTTGTATTACCTGCATTTGCCTTTTATTTATTATTTTTTGCATATCCTTTTTTATCAACAGTCTATTTAAGCTTAACCCAGTGGAACGGAATAGGCAAACCCGTATTTACTGGGCTTAAAAACTATATACGCCTTATTCAAGATGGTGCCATGTGGGCCGCATTTACAAATAACCTTATCTGGGTTGCCTTAGGTACGGCAGTACCCATTTTTATTGGTCTGATTTTGGCTGTTATTCTTTGGACTGGCGTAAAAGGATCGATGGTTTTTCGGACTGTTTATTTTTTGCCGATGGTTTTATCGCCGGTTGTTATTGGCGTGATTTGGAACTGGATCTATAACCCCATATTCGGCCTTTTAAATACAGGGTTACGAAATGTTGGTTTAGGCGGCTGGGCAACGGGTTGGCTGGGGCAAAGCTCTACAGCACTCTATTCTGTTCTGGTTACAGCTATTTGGACCTATCTTGGTTTTTGTATTATTGTTCTTTTTGCGGGCCTACAAAAAGTTGATGGCGAGCTTGTTGCTGCTTCTCGTATGGATGGTGCCAATGCATGGCAGCGTTTTTATCATATTATTGTTCCGCAAATCCGCCCTGTCCTTACAATGGTGATTGTTTACACGGTTATTGGTGGTTTTAACGTATTTGATGTTATTTGGGTTATGACCGGCGGCGGCCCCAATAATGCCTCTGAAGTGATCGCAACATATACTTATGAAGTGGCTTTTAAGGGCAACGAATATGGCTACGGAGCAACATTATCTGTTGTTATGTCTGTATTTGCATTGGGCGCTGCATTCCTTGCCATGAAATTTCGTAAAGCGAAGGGGGATTAAATGATGGCTCAATCAGCTTCAAAACGTTACTTAATGAATAATATCGGCAAATATTTAACACTTACTTTTTTTGCTTTTATCGCCGTCTATCCTATTTTTTCCATGTGGATGACCGCTCTTCGCCCATCAAAAGATGTTCTCAAAAATCCCTTTTCACTCCCAAGCTCTTTAGACTGGTCAAACCTTACAAAAGCTTGGACTCAAGGCCATTTTGGTGATTATTTAATAAACTCAATTATTATAACAGTACCAACCGTTATTGGTGTTGTTGTTTTATCATCTATTGCGGGTTACGGGGTATCACGATTCAAATTTAGAGGGCGCAATTTGATGTTTTATTCAATGTTGTTTGGCCTGACGATACCTTTTCAATCGGTTATGATTCCCCTTTATTATCAACTTCAATTTATGGGGCTTCTCGGAACCTATTTATCGGTCATATTACCTGGTATTGCTTTTGGCCTACCTTTTGGGGTTTTCCTTATGCAAGCTTTTTTTGAGGATCTTCCCCACGAGCTTGCTGATGCGGGACGTGTTGATGGATGCAGCGAATGGCGGATCTTTAAAGATATAATGCTACCATTAGCCAAACCGGCTGTTTCAACGCTCATTGTTTTTCAATTTATGAAATCTTGGAATGAGTTTTTGATGCCCTTACTCTATTTGCAAGATGAAAATTTACGCCCCTTACCATTAGGGCTCATGTTCTTTCAAGGAGCTTATACAAAAGATATTGGCCTTATCGCTGCGGGTGTCGCAATTTCAACCATACCGGTTATTCTCGTTTATCTCATATTCCAGCGCCAATTTGTCAAAGGACTGACTGCTGGAGCCGTCAAATAGGATGTAATATAATGAATATATCAACAAATATCAAAACCGAAGCCTTTACAATAACTGTCGATAAACCGGGCCTTATTGGTCGGGTAAAAATGGACTGGGAGGATCTTCCTGCGAATAGCGTACGTATTCGTACTCTTTATTCTGGCATATCTGCTGGTACTGAAATGACAGCCTATCTAGGCTCAAACCCTTATTTAAATAAATATTGGAATCCCGAAACGCGCCTTTTTGAGCAAAATAAGGCTGTTTCTATGTCTTACCCTATGCCCGCTATTGGATATGAAGAAGTTGGCGAAATTATTGAAGTTGGCACTGCCGTTACACAACTCCAAATCGGCCAAAAGGTTTGGGGCGCATGGGGGCATAAAAGCCATCATATCGAAACAGAGCAATGGGTGATGGATCGCCTTCTTGATGAAAGGATTGATTCTAAATCGGGCATATTCTCTCAAATTGGTGCCATCGCACTTAATGCGGTGCTCGATGCCAATATCCATATTGGTGAATATGTTGCTATCTTTGGGCAAGGCGTTCCTGGATTAATGGCCACACAACTGGCCAAAGCAAATGGGGCAGAAGTTATTGCTATTGACCGCTTAGATTCCCGCCTTGATGCTGCCTATCAGAGCGGCGCCTCACATATAATCAATAGTGCAAAAGTAGATGCCGCCGAAGCCATCAAAGATATCACAGCGGGGCGAGGGGCCGATGTTTCAATTGAAATTTCGGGTGCATATGGTGCATTGCATGATGCCATACGATCAACCGCATTTAATTCACGTGTTGTTGTTAGTGGCTTTTTTCAAGGTGAGGGTAGGGGTTTATCACTTGGCGAAGAATTCCATCATAACCGCATTGATCTGGTATGCTCGCAAATTGGCGGTCTTAGCCGAGAGCTTGATCATCGTTGGGATCGGCTGCGTCTAGATCAAACGGCCATGCGCCTGATTGCAGAAGGGCGTATTGATTTTGGCAAATTGATATCGCATATTTTTAAAGCCAGTGATGCACAGGCTGCCTTCACGCTCTTGAGCGCACATCCAAATGATACATTGCAAGTTGTACTTGATTTTACAGGGGAATAATTATGACACTTTTTTTTGCTGTCCAAGAACATTTAATTGCAGGCAATACACTGATTCAAAAATGGGATGCTGCACAGAATATGGGTTTTGATGGAATTGAGCTACGTGGTGAAGGGGGCGCAGGGTTTCATGCCCGTCTTCCTGAATTAAAGGATGCTTATGCTAAAGGAGCTGTTTTTCCAAGTGTATGTGTCATTATGGATCACTTTATTGGTGATTTTGATCCTGCTCGCCGTACACAAGCCCTTACCTCCATGAAAACATTATTATCTGTCATCGCAGAAGTCGGGGGCAAGGCCGCAATCACACCCGCATCTTACGGGATGCATTCCAATTATCTTCCACCTTTTCAAGGATTACGCGATGAAGCCGAAGATAAAAATATTCTGATCGATATGCTCGGTAAGCTGGGTGATCATGCAAAATCCGAAGGGGTTTTTGTGTTACTCGAGCCGCTAAATCGGTATGAAGATCATATGATCAATACCCTCGCTCAAGGCGTTGCTTTATTAAAGCAATTAAACCATCCTTCGGTTAAATTAATGGCCGATCTCTTTCATATGAATATCGAAGAAGCCAATAGCGCTGCGGCCCTTGAAGCAGTAATTGATGTCATTGCTCATATTCATATTGCCGATAGTAACCGGCTAGAACCGGGCCAAGGGCATATCGACTTTGCGGCGATATTTACCATATTAAAAAAATATAACTTTAAAGGGGCATGTGCAATAGAATGTCTTTTATCCGGAGATAAAAAAACAACCATAAAAGAAGCACTCAAAATATTACATACTGCGGAGTTACAAGCATGAGCAACCTTAAAAAGATGAAAGGCCCTGGAATTTTTCTTGCCCAATTTGCCAGTGATATCGCTCCGTTCAATCGTCTTGATACGATAACAAAATGGGCAAGTGATTTAGGCTTTAAAGGTGTGCAAATTCCAACAATGGATAAACGGTTATTTGATCTTGAAAAGGCCGCAACCAGCCATATTTATTGCGATGAAATAAAAGGAATTTGTGCTGATGCTGGCTTAGAAATCACCGAATTATCAACTCATATGCAAGGTCAGTTGGTTGCTGTTCATACGGCTTATGATCTTGCTTTTGATGCGATCCTTCCCGAAGCATTACGCGGCAACCCTTCAAAACGGCAGGCTTGGGCCGTAGAGCAAATGAAGCTGGGCGCAAAAGCCGCCCATAATCTTGGCTTAGATACCGTTGTTTCCTTTACGGGAGCTTTAGCATTTCCCTATATTTATCCTTGGCCTTTACGCCCCGAAAACTTAATTGATGAAGCATTTGCTGAGCTTGGCCGCCGCTGGAAGCCGATTTTAGATATCTACGAAGATTATGGTATTGATATTGGTTATGAAATTCACCCTGGAGAAGATGTTTTTGATGGTGCGACCTATTTGCGCTTTCTTGATGCCACCGGCGAACATAACCGAGCAAAAATCAACTATGATCCATCGCATTTTTTATTACAACAATTGGATTATATTGGATTCATCAATATTTTACATGATCGGATTTGTGCTTTTCATGTCAAAGATGCCGAATTTAACCCAACAGCCTTACAAGGTGTGTATTCAGGATATGAAAGCTGGATTAATCGGGCAGGGCGTTTTCGTTCACTTGGTGATGGGCAGGTCGATTTTAAAGCAATCTTTGCTGCTTTAACCACCCATGGATATGATGGTTGGGCTGTAATGGAATGGGAATGCTGCCTTAAGCACCCCGAAATTGGCGCAACAGAAGGAGCCTCATTCATTCGTGATCATATTATTCAAGTGACCGACCGAGCTTTTGATGATTTTGCTGGAGGTGATACAGATAATAATATTATATATAAAATGCTGGGAGTTCATACGGATGGCTGAGATAAAACGCATTAAGCTTGGAATGGTTGGCGGTGGCCAAGATGCTTTTATTGGAGCAATCCACAGAATGGCATCCCGTATTGATGATCATTTTGAATTTGTTGCCGGTGCGCTTTC
>JARDVA010033261.1:29469-44947 GCA_030265315.1 Mopalia swanii
CATCAAACCCTGAACGGGCAAAATCATCTGGTTTGAAGCTCGGTTTAGCTTGGGATCGTATCTATGACGATTTCAAACAAATGGCAAAACAAGAGGCAAAACGAGCCGATGGTATTGATGCTGTTGCAATTGTTACACCCAATCATATGCATTACCCTGTGGCAAAAGCTTTTCTTGAGGCCGGTATTCATGTCATTTGTGATAAGCCGATGACCTCAACACTTAAAGATGCCCATGCGCTCCATAAGCTGATTAAAAATAGTCCTGCTCTTTTTATTTTAACCCATACATATACGGGCTATCCGTTAGTACGCACGGCGCGGGATATGATTAATAATGATATGCTCGGAGATATCCGTTTAGTTCAAGTTGAATATGCTCAAGATTGGCTTGCAATGCCCCTCGAGGGTGATAACCATAAACAAGCCAGTTGGCGAACAGATCCTAATCGCTCGGGCATTGGTGGGGCAATCGCTGATATTGGTACTCATGCTGCAAATTTGGTCAGCTTTATGACAAATATGCATATTTCCTCTGTAGCGGCCGATCTGCATTCTTTTGTTGAAAACCGTCAACTAGATGATAATGCCCATGTTCTTTTGCGTCTAAAAAATGATAATGGAAAACAAGCAAAAGGGATGCTTTGGGCAAGCCAAGTCGCGGTAGGGCAAGAAAATAACCTCGGTATTCGTATATTTGGCAGTAAAGGAGCAATCACTTGGAAGCAAGAAAACCCCAATGAGATGATCTTTTCATTATTAGGCAAGCCAGACCAGCGTATTACCCGAGGGATGGTTCAAGAGAATATCAATGCTGCTCAAGCCACACGAACTCCCTCTGGACACCCCGAAGGATATTTAGAAGCTTTTGCAAATATCTATACCGATGTTGCAACAGCCATCAAATATGGCTCGGCAAAGGCTTTACCTCTTCCCGATGTCAAAGATGGCCTCGCAGGATTACAATTTATTGAAGCTTGTGTTCGCTCTTCGAAAGCCAATAGTGCTTGGATATCATGTGATTTATGAAATAAAAAAACTACGGCCTAGAAAGCTAAATTTGCTGTTGTTTTAAAGAATATAAAGCTCTTCATTCTCTAAATAAAGAGCTTTATATAGGTTAAGCAATGATTTTAAAACCCTCTCTTTGGGCTAAAATTAAGCTTGATCATTCATTATATTTACCTCAAGGATAAATATCTTATACTTCCGTTAAAATTGTCGAATAAGGTAAGCGGGATTTTGGCAATTTAGCGTTAAAATCATTTTCATGATCATGATAGCCGATAGGGACAACAACAAGGCTGGTGTAACCTTTTTCCCTTAAGCCTAGCTCTTCATCTAAAGCTTTGACCTCAACACCTTCCATGGGTGTTGCATCGATGCCTAATGTGGATACACCCAATAAAAATGCCCCTAAATTGAGATAAACTTGCTTATCCATCCAATGTTGCACATCTTTATAATCATGTTTATGCAAATTAACAAACATGCTTCGGGCACCATGCATCTGTGGCTTAAATGTTTCCAGATCTCCCGCAAAGCGACCATCTTTTTCTTCTTGCTCTAAAACATTAAGAAGGAAATCTTCTTCGATATCAAGCCGGCTACAAAAGACAACAACATGAGATGCATTTAAGATTAATGGTGTGTTAAAAGGATAAAGCCGCTCTGTTGCCTTCGCAATTTTAGCCTTGCCTTCTTCGGTTGAAGCTAAAACAAAATGCCAAGGCTGAGCATTTATACTTGATGGGCTATATCGAAGCAGCTCTTTTACTTTTTCTATATCTTCATTGGGTATTTTTTTATGAGAATCAAATACTTTTGTTGTGTACCGAGCTTTGGCATAGTCGGTGATATCTTTATTCATAATGGACTCCTTATATAATGATTTGCTAAGTGCATTTGCAGCTTGTTATCTTTTATATCTATTTTTAAATAATACTTTCTATTTGAAAGTAACATGCATTATACATATCTATTAATATTAAACAAGCCTGTATAATAAAATTATTGAAACACGATTATATGTGACCTATCATTCAAAAAAATGATAATACAATATTTTAAATCTAATAAAAGGCGAACGGATATTCATTTGTGCAAAAGTGGGGATTTATTACTCCCCACCTTTATTTATAGCCTTATTATTGGATATCCTGAATTTTAACAAGCATATCTGGCCAAATACGCTGATTATCCATATCAAACTGGGCATTCTGCTCATCTGCCCATTTAAAACGCTTTAAAGCAGGTGTTTGGCTTGTGGCTTGATATAACCAATAAGCTTCTGCTCGTAATGCCTCTTTAATTGGCATATCAATCGATTCATAAACGGCTTGTTTTGTCGCATTAATTGATTCAGCAGGCCATTGAGCTATGCGTTTGGCTAAATCATCAACAAAAGATCCGATTTCATCAGCATCGAATGCCCGATTAATCGTACCAATACGCTCAGCCTCATCAGCATCAAAATCACATGCACCCAAGACAACCTCAAGGGCTCGGCCAAGACCAACTTGCCGCGCCATACGTGAGGCTCCACCGCCGCAAGGTAAAATACCCATACCAACTTCCATCTGCATGAATTTAGCCTTTCCACGTGCAGCAAAACGCATATCACAAGCCAGCGCAAACTCATGGCCACCACCACGGGCAAAACCTTCAATCTTAGCGATTGTTGCCTGAGGCAACTTACTAATGCGCTCTAATATAATCTGTAAATCAAGCAGCTTGACTTCATCACGAGAAACGGCTTTATCAGATATATCTTTCAAAAAGCTTGTATCAGCATGGCAAATAAAAATTTCTGGATGAGCCGACTGGAAAACAACCACTTTAACATTTTTATCGGCTTCTAATTTTTGAGCAAGCATATTCAGATCCGCAAGCATTGGTAGCCCCTGAACATTGACTGTTCCGTAATCAAAAGTAACAGAGAGAACACCTCCATTAACTTCTGCTTTAAATGTTGTAAAACCTTCGTAAATCATATCTGTTCCTTCATTATATTATTAAAAAAGCATTCCGTTGCCCCATAACATATATAACTCTTACTGTATTTAATGATAATACATATAAAATAGAAATCAGTTTATATTTTTTGTTGATAATAGGCGGTAATTTACAAAGAAGACCAATCATAGGCTCTTCTCGCATATTTAACAACATGCTCGTTTTAAAATTTTCCGCTGTTAGACAGGCCGATCAAAACACTCTTCCCAATAGGGGAGATCACCAAATCGACCGAGAAAATAATCAATTAAAACCCTTACTTTTGGCGCCAACATTCGAGCGCTCGGATAAACAGCCCAAATTGCTGTATCAGACACCAAAGGATAGTCTTTAAGTATTGGTATAAGCTCCCCACGCTGCACATGCTCATAACAGCACCAAGTAGAACTCAGCGTGATGCCTATTCCTTTAACGCTGGCATCTCTGGCGGCTTCTCCGCAATCTACACGGAAGATATTATTGGTTTTGATATCTTTAGCGCCCTGCATTGTATCAAAACGCCATGTTTCAAGCCCCATCAGATTAACACATTTATGATGCATCAGATCTTCTGGTGTTTGGGGCTCTCCATATTTAGATAAATATTCAGGAGAGGCACAGATAATTCGATTAACCGGAGCCAATTTACGTGCAATAAATGTTGAATCATTTAATGAGGCATCGCGTATCGCTATATCAAAACCACCTTCGACTATATCCACGATATTATCACTTAAATGCATATCGATTTGTACATCAGGGTAACATTTTAAAAAATCATCCAATACTGGCAATAGATGCATACGAGCAAATGAAGCAGATGCTGTTATGCGCAATTTACCCTTAGGGCAAATACGACCTGATCCTACAGATGCATGGGCGGCTTCAATATTTTCTAATATATTAACCGCATGGAGGAAAAAGGTGTGCCCATCTTCAGTAAGAGATACTTTGCGTGTTGTCCGGTGAATTAGGCGCACCCCTAATTCTTCTTCTAGCTTATTAATATGCATACTTGAAACAGCAGGTGATAGGCCTAAATCTTTACCTGCTAAACTAATATTGCTTACTGCTGCTATTCGCACAAATAACTTTAAATGCTCAATATTCATCCACGCCTACTATCAATAAAAAATATAAACAAACAGTTGATTAGAATATATTATCAACTTAAAAAAAGGTAAATATAATTTTTATCATATGTAGCAAACATTAATAGCTTTTATATATTTATTTTTATTAAAAAATAGCGGCAAGATTTACATCTTAATTATCATTGAAAAATTTGAGCATATATAAGGCTTGTTAAACAATTAAAATATAAAAACCGCCAAATATATACTCTTGTTATTGATTAAAAGCCTGATACAGGCTCAAAGATGTTATCCAACATATTTAATATTTCTGGATTATTAGAAACAAAATCAGATGTTTCTAAGTCATTTAAGCTAACATCTTTTAGAGTGTAACTCTGATCTGTTCCAGGAAGCTCAAGAATAGTTGAATTATCTTGCTCATAAACTTTCAGCTCATCAATCTTGATATTTCCTAAATTAAACACATCTTGATCAGGGTTAAACTGAATCTCTTCATGTTGAGAAACATTTTTAGTCAAATAAAAGATATGGCCTTCATTGTTGTTTTCAGGATCAAATAGCGTCACATCCTGATCATCCGTATCTATTACAGATTCATCAATAAAATTCTCTGATGAAAGGCTTATGACTTCATTATGATTCTCTTTATCAACAATTTGTGACTGAGTTGCGGCCAACTCATCCAATTCAAAAGATATATTCTTATCCAATATCAGCTTTTCATTCTCCGGCTTCTCGGCGATAACAAAAGAATTATCAATATCATCGATATTCTCTTTCAAGTCCGCAGGTTGGCTATCATCTTTTAATAATTTAGTCCCTTCGCTATCATCAACAGCAAAAACTGCTGGAGGCTGGAATGAAACGGGCTCGTCATTCGATATATTATTTGCACTATTACCATGAATTGTGATTATTACATTTTTTGTTGTAAATCGTCCATCTGTTGCTGTTGCAGTAATGGCAAAAGTCTCTGTAACAGTCTCACCATCTCTTAAATGCCGTGTTTTATCTATATCTGCACTATATATGTAAATACCCGATGGGAAAAAACTAAAACTACCATAATTACCCTTCTCTGTATCGACAGTTAATGTTGTTGCAAGATCATCAATAACAACTGTTTTTCCTGATGCAGATCTATCTTCCTCAATATTGATATTTGCCCTAGTAAAAGTTACTTGTGGGCCGATATCTTCAAATGCTCCCGCAAGATTTATCGTCACTTCTTTTGTATCTGATGCACCATGGCGATCTGTTACCTTTACAATAAACTTCTCTGCATCTGTCTCGTTCCGATCCAATGGCTGTAGCTTATCGTTATCGGCAGTATAGGTATATTCACCTGTATTTGCATCAATGGTTAATATTCCATATTTTCCCTGACCATTTTCTATGCTAAAAATAGAACCTGTATCATCATCCGTGACAGAAGCCTGACCTTTATCTATCAGAATATCATCTTCCGTTATATTCAAACTATCTTTACTTAAGCTTAAAGCTGGTGGCTCATTTGCCCCATGAATCGTCACTTCTACTGTTTTACGTGCCTCACCTCCATCACTATCCGTAACAACAATCACAAATTTCTCAATTTTCTGCTGGCCTTCTTTTAAAGGCTGCAACTCAATATTATCCGCAGTATAAGTATATCGGCCTGTATTCGAATCAATCGTGAATTCACCATATTGACCTTGATTACTCTCAGCACGATAACTTATTCCTACCGGATTATCATCTTGAACTGTTGCTTGGGCGCTATCGACTAAAACATCATCTTCCGTCACACTCAACCCATTTGTACCCAAACGACCAACACCAAGGCTTAAAATAGGCTCTTCATTAACCCCAGTAATAAAAACTTTCACATTTTCCTTATCTGTAACACCATCACTATCTGTAGCAACAACCATGAATGTCTCAATTTTTTGCTCGCCTTCTTTTAAAGGCTGTAGCTTATTATTATCGGCAGTATAAGTATATTGGCCCGTATTCGAATCAATGGTTAATATTCCATATTTTCCTTGGCCATTTTCGATACTAAAAGTAACACCTGGCATGTCATCGGTTGCCGAAGCTTGGCCACTATCGGTTAAAATGCTCTCTTCTTTAATATTTAAATTATCTGTGCTTAAACTTAAAATAGGTGGATTATTTGGCTCATCAACTCCGTTGATTGTAACGGTTACAATCTTACGATCTTTTCCGCCATCTTGATCTGTTGCAGTAATAACAAAACTTTCCGTAGGGTGATCATTATTATTTAGAGGCTGCAGCTTATTATTATCGGCGGTATAAGTATATTGGCCTGTATTCGAATCAACTGTTAATACGCCATATTGGCCTTGGCCATTCTCAACATCATAAGTAATCTTTCCTGAACGATCATCTGTTGCTGAGGCTTGACCTCTGTCTATTAAGACATCATCCTCTGTCACACTTAAATTACCTGTACTTAAGCTTAAAACAGGCTCCTCATTAACCCCCGTAATAAAAACCGTAATATTCTCTTTATCTACAGCTCCATCACTATCCGTTGCTACAATTGTAAAACTTTCACTTGTTTTTTCGCCTTCTTTTAAAGGCTGTAATTTATTATTGTCTGCATTGTATGAATATTTACCCGTATTTGGATCAATCGTTAATATTCCATATTTTCCCTGACCATTTTCTATACTAAAAACAACCCCAGGATTATCATCTATTGCCGTAGCTTGGCCATTATCTGTTAAGATTCTGTCTTCTACGATATTTAAATCATAACTATCTAAACTTAAAGAAGGCGGCTCATTCGGCGGCTCATCCGCACCATTAATCGTTACGGTTATAACTTCACTATCTGTGCCCCCAGCATTATCTGTTGCAACAACAATGAATTCTTCCGAAACTTTTTCACCATGATCTAAATCTTTTAGCTTATCATCATCAATAACATAAGTGTATCGGCCCGATTTAGAATCAATTGTTAATCGACCATATTTACCTTGAGTATCTGTAACACTATAGGTAATGTAAGGGCCATCACTATCCTCAGCAAAAGCAAGGCCGCTATCCGTAGGAGCTTCATCTTCTGTTACCTCCAAACTCTCTGCTGTTACAAACAAAATAGGGGGGGTATTGGGCTCTGGAGGAAAACCCGAAGAAGAAGAAGAAACACTACTATGTGCCGCAGAACCATCTTCAAAAGAAGTATAATTTAATTTAGAAAAAGCTTTATCTTCTAACTGTATACTATCTAAAAAGGCGAGTAACTGACCAATATTTGTATAACCTAATGTATCGCCATACCAACCTAAATCAAGAGAAAGATCAGATCTCTTTTTACTTTTTAGCAGTGAGCAAAGTTGCCTTAGCTTAATTTGCTCTTTTATAATAAAATCGAGCTGATCCAGAGATTCAATAACCCTACCATCAAAAAGGATATTCGTAGCAGAATCCGTAATAATTGTATCAATATCTTTAATAATATAAGAGGCTTCTGTATTATTTTTCTCAAAAAATATATCTTGCTTATCTCGCTTAATCAAATATCCTTGATCTGAAAATATACATAAGTCAATATTTTTATCTCCAGATAAATTTGTCATCTTTGCTATTTGTTCAATCACTACATTCTCTCCCTATAAATATTTTGATTGAATAGAAAGTAAAATTATCCAATATTTTCATTCATCATATTTATTTTTAAAATATTATCCCCAAGACCTTTTACATATGATAAGGTATTTTTCTCTATATTTATTACTTATTTTCCACTAAAAGGCAAAACCATTAGAGCGCCCGATCTACTATAAATGTAGACGTAGATGTAAAATTCCTATACAGGATTTTTATTCTACAATTTTTAATAAAAAAAACATAATGGATTAAATAGATTAAGAGAACCAAAATCTATTTTTGCTTATCTGAAAAGATCAAATTTTTTATAAAATAGAGTTTAATGAATCAGATTAGAGGGTTATGCTTAAGTTAAAGTATTTTATTTTCAAAATTTAACCTATAACTAAAATTCATATATATATACATAAATAATAAAAAATATTTTTTATTGACTAACCATTGCTCCAATATTTTCCCCACCTAAAATATGGAAATGGAGGTGAGGGACTTCTTGCCCAGCAAATTTTCGACAATTCGTAATAACCCGAAACCCATCTGATGATAAATCATATTGTTCCGCAATATCTGCTATGGCTCTATTGATAGCAACTTGCTCCTCTGGTGATGCATTTTTGGTGAAGTCATATATATCCATATACGGCCCTTTCGGAATAATCAAGATATGTATTTTTCGTAACGGATTAATATCAAAAAATGCAAGACTATGCTCATTTTCATATAGAATATCTACCGGAATTTCTTTTCGAATAAATTGAGCAAAAATATTATTATGATCATATTGCATTACTTTTCCCCTTTTCGACTATTTTTCTCTTCTATACCGCTAAGGTCAAAACGCTTTTTTAACTCATGATAGACCATATCAGGTACAATATTTTGATCTGCCCATAAAACAAAAAGATGATAAAGAAGATCTGCCGATTCAGAAATCACATCTTTTTTTTCTTCTGCTAGTGCCGCAATAACAACTTCTGTTGATTCTTCACCTATTTTTTTACAGATTTTTGTTGTTCCTTTGTCCAGAAGGGAGGATGTCCAACTATCCGGCGATCGGCTTTGCTTACGGCTTTCAATAACTTCCCATAATTCATCTAAAACAGCTGCTGGCATTTAAATCATTCCTTTATTACTTAAATCTTATGATTGTATAAATTAACAACCTATTGAATCTTAAACATAAAAATAATATGTTTCACGTGAAACAATTATTCAGTTTCTAATTTTTTTAAAATCATATCCAATTGTGCTATATTTTCATAAGATAAAGATATTATACCCTTATTTCCTCCACGTTTCTTTTTTATATCAACATGAATACCCAACTTAGAAATTAATGTTTTTTCCATATGGGTTGTATCCGCATCTTTATTTTTTTCTTTCCGAGATGTTTTTATTTTTTTTCTATTTCGTATAAGGCTTTCAACCTGCCGAACATTCAGGCCTTTTTCAATAATATCATGGGCTATCTGAATTGCATCTTCTTCGTTAATTAAAGCTCTTGCATGGCTACCGGTCAGTTTACCTTCTTTTACATATTCTTTAACTTCTTCTGGAAGTTGATTCAATCGAAGGTTATTGGCTATATAAGGTCGTGATTTACCAACAATCGTTGCGATTTTATTTTGATTATAGCCAAATTCTTCCATCAGGCGGTGATAAGCCTCGGCTTCTTCAATATCATTTAAGTTTTCTCTTTGCAGATTTTCAATAAGCCCAATTTCTAGGCTTTCTTCTGGGCTAAAATCTTTAATAATAGCCGGAACTTCTTTTAAACCCGCTTGCCGAGAAGCTCTCCAGCGTCTTTCGCCCGCAATAATTTGATATATTCCATTTTCTGCCTTTTGTAATAAGAGTGGCTGTAATATACCTTTTTCTGCTATGGATTGAGCAAGTTCATCTAATGCTATTTGATCAAAATTTGTTCTCGGTTGCGAGATACCTGCTGTTATACTCTCAATAGGAACTTGGTTAATTCCTTCTCCAGCATCTACCTTTGATTCACCAAGTAAATCGGATAGTCCTTTACCTAATGCTTTAGCCATTTTTATTTCCTTTGTTTATTTTTATTAAAAACTCTTCTGCTAAGAGAAGATATGACCGAGAACCTTTTGAAGATGCATCATATTTAACCACAGGAAGACCATGGGAAGGGGCCTCGGATAACTTTATATTCCGAGGTATAACTGTTTTCATCACTCGGCTACTAAAATGTTTTCGAACATCGTCCTCGACCATTTTTGTTAAATTCGCTCGCCGATCATACATCGTTAAAATAATTGCAACAATATCCAAATAAGGGTTTAAATTATCACGGACTTTACCAATGGTTTGAATAAGATAACTAATGCCTTCTAAGGCATAATATTCACATTGTAGCGGCACCACAACATCATCAGCTGCGGTTAAGGCACTAACCGTTAATAAACCCAAAGAAGGCGGGCAATCAATCAATATTATATCAAATAAATCTTTTATTTGATTAATCGCATTTTTTAAGCAATATTGTTTTTTATCTCGATTAACAAGCTCAATTTCTATACCCGCAAGTGCCATTGAGCTCGTAATAGCATAAAGATTATCAACTGGTGTCTTTTGGATAAGGCTTTTCATCACACCAGGGTTATGTAGTGCTTTATAAATACTCTTATTTTCATCATTTACATTTAAGCCAACACCTGTTGTTGTATTACCCTGTGGATCAAGATCAATTAATAAAACTTTTTTATTCTTTAAAGCAAGGCTTGCTGCTAAATTAATACTTGTTGTTGTTTTTCCAACACCACCTTTTTGGTTTGCAACTGCATAAACGAATGTCATTTCTCATTCTCCCGTATATCATTAAGCATTATAATCATTGCTTCTTCATTTGTTTGGCTTATTTTTGTTTTATGATCAAAAGTCCAATATTTTTTAGCTTCTTTAATTTCATCATTCCAGCTTTTTCCTTTAAAAAATAGGCATTGACCATCATTTGTTAAATAGGGTGCTGACCATGATAAAAGCTGATGGAGCGGAGCCAATGCACGAGCAGATATGATATCGAAAGATATATCGCCCAACTTTTCTATACGTGTATTTTTTACCAATATACGTTTATTCTCTCCCCAAAGCCGAATAACTTCACGCAAAAAAATGGCTTTACGTTGGTCCGATTCAACTAAAGTAACTTTTCCTTGGCAGAGTAGGGCGATAGCAAGCCCAGGGAATCCTGCGCCAGAACCAAAATCAGCAAAATGTAAATGCTTATTTTCTATTGGTAAAAAGGAATGAACTTGGAGTGAATCATAAAAATGACGCTCCCAAATATTTTCTATTGTTTTTGGTGAAATAAGATTAATTTTAGGCTGCCACTTCAAAAGTAAATTATGCCATATGATAATGTTATCAGCCATTTTTGATGTTATTTTTAATTCATCAAATAAATATTTCTCAATAGAATCGGGGATAATTGAAGGCACTATCCTACTCCTATTGCAATCAAAAATTCATCCTAAATATAAGTCTATATATACTCAATAATAATATAGAACACAAATACTTTATTATTTTTAAAAAATGTTTCACATGAAACAAAGAGAAATAAGCATTATTTATCAATATCTTGTTTTATTTTTAATTATGTAACTATTTTTTAAATTTTAATCTTTATAGTCAAACCTTATAATAAAATGAAACATATAAAAGAAAGTTTAGAAATATTATGAAGCTCGCAAAAGCAATGGCATCATTAGGAGGCCTAACATTAGTCAGCCGGATTACTGGTTTATTTCGAGATCGGATTGCTGCTGGTTTTTTAGGGTCGGGAGAATTGATGGATGCCTTTGTTATTGCTTTTCGATTACCCAATTTATTTAGAGCCTTATTTGCAGAAGGGGCCTTTAATAGTGTCTTTGTTCCTCTCTTTTCCCGAAGGCTCGAAAGAGAAGGGCAAAAATCAGCTAATCAGCTTTCGGGTAATATTTTAACCTTTTTTATTTTTTTACTTCTTATTCTAACCATTATCATTGAAATTTTTATGCCAAAAGTCATTACATTCATTGCCGGAGGGCAGGCTATAAATAAAGAAATCACTATTTATTTAGCCCGTGTTATGTTTCCTTATATGGTGATTGTTGCTCTGGCATCGGCTGGGGCCGCTATTATGAATTCACTTTCTAAATTTATTGCCGCCGCTCTATTACCAATCATTTTAAACTTAGGCATGGTTTGTACTCTTTTGTTTTTCTATCCATTTTTTGCCACAAAAGCCCATGCTTACGCTTTTGGTGTTATCTTTTCGGGTATCGTTCAATTGCTCTGGATTGGTTTTATTTGTTATAAAAATCAGGCTTTTCCCAAAATAGGCCAACCTCGTATGGATAATGATATAAAACAGTTTTTTATACGGCTTTTGCCAGGATTAACCGCTGCTGGGGTTTACCAGATCAATGCTGTTTTAGCAACAAGGCTAGCCTCTGATATTACAGGAGCCAATAGCTGGCTTTATTATGCCGATCGTTTATATCAACTACCATTAGGCATAATCGGTATTGCTGCATCAACAGCTCTTTTACCAATGATATCACGTAAATTTGAGGCAAAAGATAATAAAGGCGCTATTCAAATTCAAAATAAAGCTCTCGAGATCACATTAATTTTGGCCTTTCCTTGTATGTTTGGCCTCATGATTACGGGCAGCAATGCCATTCGTATATTATTTCAATATGGACAATTTTCGGCTTTTGATACATTGAATGTTGCAAAGGCTGTTTCAGCCTATAGTTTAGGGCTTCCGGCTGCCATGATTATCCGTACACTTTCTGCAGGGTTTTTTGGTCGTGGTAACACTAAAACACCTTTTTTTGCTGCTCTTTTTGCCGTTTTTCTTTTTATAACCATTAATTTTTCTTTTATTGCTACTGGAAGGCAAGGTCATGTTTATATTGCCTTATCTTCATCAATATCTATTTGGGGGCAGGCAATTTTATTATGGTTTTTACTTAAAAAAAATAAATTATGGCAACCAAGCCAAACACTTTTTATATCGATCATAACATCTTTTATTTTAGCATCGTTAATGGGGCTTTTACTTTACCTTATGAAGAAGTATTTATTTATAGAAAACAACGGATTATTATACGATTCCATCGCTTTTTCATCAATGGTTTTGTCTGGGTTTGTTTTTTGGCTAATTGGTGCCTATTTTTTGGGTCTAATAAAGCAGATCCGAATTTAATGAAATAAAAATATTTAAAATACTTGCAAACAAGAGCTTTAGGCGACTATATAAGTTGCGTAAAACAAAATGTTTAAATTTTCAACCTTATAAGGGGTTTTTGCAAAAGCGCTGTGAAATATCTGGCTTTATAGAGAACCTGCTTGAAATTAACGAGGTCCAATATGGGAAAAATTATAGGAATAGATTTAGGTACAACAAATTCATGTGTTGCTGTTATGGATGGTAAGAGCCCACGTGTGATTGAAAATATCGAAGGTGCACGTACAACACCTTCAATGGTTGCTTTTACAGATGGCGATGAGCGCCTTGTTGGCCAACCTGCAAAACGTCAAGCCGTCACTAATCCAGAAAACACATTATATGCAATCAAGCGTCTTATCGGTCGCAGCATTAACGATCCAAATACAAAAAAAGATATGGATATGGTTCCTTATAATATTGTTAAGGGTGATAATGATGCCGCTTGGGTCGAAGCTGAGGGTAAAAAATACTCACCCGCGCAAATTTCTGCCTTCATTTTACAAAAGATGAAAGAAACAGCCGAAGCTTGGTTAGGTGAAACAGTGACTGAAGCTGTTATTACCGTTCCGGCTTATTTTAACGATGCGCAAAGACAAGCAACAAAAGATGCCGGGAAAATTGCTGGCCTAGAAGTTAAACGGATTATTAATGAGCCAACAGCGGCTGCTTTAGCTTATGGTCTTGATAAAAACGAAAGCGGAACAATTGCTGTTTATGATTTAGGTGGCGGAACATTTGACGTTTCTATCTTAGAAATTGGTGATGGCGTTTTTGAAGTTAAGTCAACCAATGGTGATACTTTCTTGGGTGGGGAAGATTTTGATAATGCAATCATCCAATGGATTGCTGATGAATTTAAAAAAGAAAGCTCTGTTGACCTACATAATGATAATTTAGCAATGCAGCGTTTAAAAGAAGCTGCTGAAAAAGCCAAAATCGAGCTTTCTTCATCAATGCAAACAGATATTAACTTACCTTATATTACAGCCGATGCATCGGGGCCAAAACATTTAACATTAAAACTTAGCCGAGCAAAATTTGAAAGCATGGTTGATAGCCTTATTCAGCGGACTATAAAACCTTGTGCGGCGGCTCTTAAAGATGCCAATTTAAAAGCTGGTGATATTGATGAAGTTATCATGGTTGGCGGTATGAGCCGTATGCCACGTGTGATTGAAACAGTTAAAAACTTTTTTGGTATTGAGCCTCACCGTGGTGTGAACCCCGATGAAGTTGTTGCCATGGGCGCTGCTATCCAAGGGGGTGTTTTAGCTGGTGATGTCACAGATGTTATATTATTAGATGTCACACCTTTATCTCTTGGTATCGAAACATTGGGTGGTGTATTTACAAGGCTGATTGATCGTAATACAACAATACCATCTAAAAAAAGCCAGGTTTTTTCTACTGCAGAAGATAATCAAAATGCCGTGACTATTCGTGTTTTCCAAGGCGAAAGAGAAATGGCGAGTGATAATAAATTGCTTGGTGATTTTGATTTACCCGATATTCCGCCCGCTCCTCGTGGAATGCCACAAATTGAGGTTTCATTTGATATTGATGCCAATGGTATTGTTTCTGTTTCAGCCAAAGATAAAGCCACAAATAAAGAGCAATCTATTCAGATACAAGCTTCTTCTGGTTTATCGGATGCCGATATTGATCAAATGGTCAAGGATGCCGAAGCTAATGCAGAGGCCGATAAAAAGCGTAGAGAACTTGTTGAATCCCAAAATCAGCGTGAGCAACTTGTTAATGAGATAACAAAAAATCTTAAAGAGCATGGTGATAAAGTTTCTGAAGAAGAAAAAGGAAAAATAGAGCAAGCAAAAGCTGATCTTGAAGCCTTAAAAGACTCGGAAGATAGCGATGCAATTAAAGAAAAAATAGAAGAGGCTACAACCGCTCTTATGACTTTAGGCCAAGCGATTTATCAAGCTCAACAAAATGAAGAACAATCAGGCGCTGCCGAAGCATCGGAAGAAACATCAAAAGATGAAGATATTATTGATGTAGATGTGGATGTGGATAAAGAAGAAAAAGAAGAGAAAAAATAAAATAGGGTACTTATAAAATAAGATACTTATCTTCTTTAGAAATAAATGTGATAAAAAGGGCTTGGGGGATATTTTCCCTAAGCTCTATTTAAGTGTAAAAGCACAAATTATAAAATAATAGAAACAATATATTTTTCTATAAAATCAAGAGAAAAAAAATATGGCTAAAGATTATTATGAAATTCTTGGAGTAAGTAAAACAGCCGATGAAAAAGAGCTCAAATCGGCCTATCGAAAACTTGCTATGAAATATCACCCTGATCGTAACGCAAATGATAAAGTTGCCGAACAAAAATTTCAAGAAGTCAATAATGCTTATGATACATTAAAAGATGAGCAAAAACGTGCTGCTTATGATCGTTATGGCCATGCTGCCTTCGAGCAAGGTGGAATGGGCAATGCTGGCGGCGGCGGGGGTAATCCTTTTGGCGGCGGCAATACTGGTGGTTTTGGCGATATTTTTGAAGAAAT
>JARDVA010033262.1:0-23025 GCA_030265315.1 Mopalia swanii
ATTCCTGTCATTGCCGATGGTGGCATCAAATTTTCAGGCGATTTTGCTAAGGCCATTGCAGCTGGCGCTTCTGTTGCAATGATCGGCTCACTACTTGCAGGAACCGATGAAGCACCAGGAGAAGTCTTTTTATATCAAGGTCGATCCTATAAATCTTACCGCGGAATGGGCTCTCTTGCCGCCATGGCAAGTGGTTCTGCTGATCGTTACTTTCAAGGAGAAGTCCAAGATAGTCTTAAATTAGTCCCTGAGGGTATTGAAGGCCGTGTGCCTTATAAAGGCTCAGTCTCAACCGTTATCCATCAGCTTGTTGGTGGCCTAAGGGCATCCATGGGATATACGGGTAATGCAACAATTGATCAAATGCAAAAGAATTGCCAGTTTCGGCGTATTACCAATGCAGGCTTAAGAGAAAGCCATGTTCATGATGTCAGCATCACCAAAGAAGCACCCAATTATCGGCAAAGATAGGTCATTTATGAAACCCGCAGCTCATATTCAAACTTGTATTGAAATGCTTACAGCCTTTGCTGAGCAGAAAATGCCTTTTTCACGATATTTTCCGGCTTATTTTAAAAAACGTCGTTATGCTGGATCAAAAGATCGGCGGGCTATTTTTCATATGGCGATGCGTATTTTTCGCTCATATTTTAATCTCAATCGTGCACTCCAAGCTTGCCATCTAGAAAAATCATATCGCAGTTTGATGTTGCTTTATTTATTTTTAATTGAAAAAAAAGATATTTTTGAACTTAAAAATCTATTTACCGGCGATTATGCACCCGATATGCTAACAAAGGAAGAAACGAACGCTCTTTCTTTATTATCTGGCTTTGATGATATCGATTACGGAATGGAGCTGCCTGATTTTATTTTACCTTCTTTAATCCATCACCATGGTGAAGTGATTCTTGGCTGTTTTACGCATATGAGCCAAAATATCCTTAAACCTTATTTTCGATCAAATCCCCATAAAATTACCTATTATGACCTTTGTGAAAAAATGAAAAATGATGGTTTACCGGTTCTATTACCCGATCCAGAAGTGGGGAGTTTTGTTCATAACGGCGCCCCATCCGAGGAGCCTTCCTCTGATCATTTAACACCCTATCTGATTAAAACCTTCGGGGAAGCACCTATTCAGTTACGAAATTATCCACCTTATCAGGAAGGATATATGGAGGTTCAAGACAAAGGCTCCCAAATTTTATGTGAGTTGATCCATACAGAACCTCAACAAATATTATGGGATTGGTGTGCTGGAGCTGGGGGAAAATCTTTATATTTAGGCTCTAAGAATCCCCAGTTGGATATTATTATCTCAGATATAACCAAAATCAAACTCACCGAGGCACAAAAACGTTTTAAACGAGCAGATATCAAAAAACCGAAATCCTTTCTGATTCCCAATGATCTTTCTCAGATGGAACATTACAAGGGAAAGGTTGATATTTTGCTCCTTGACGTCCCTTGTTCTGGCTCGGGAACATGGCAGCGTCACCCTGATTTAAAAACCCGCTTAAATGCCCAATATTTAGATGATATCATTCAAAAACAACAATCAATCATTCAATCGGCTTTGCCTTATCTTAAAGCTGGCGGTAAATTAATTTACATAACATGCTCTCTTTTTGATCAAGAAAATGAGCATCAAATAAAATATATTTTGAAAAACAACCCTGAAATGCGTATAAAACCCATCAATGCCGAAAATATCCACACCAAAGACATACAAGATCGAGCCGTAAAAAAAGGGTATATCAAAGAAAAAGAATCTCCTTTTTTAAAAATATATCCGAATGTCGAAAATAGTGACGGTTTTTTTATAAGCATATTAGAAAAGGAACAATAAATGCAACATACGCAGATCCCTCTTCTCATCGTAGATTTTGGCTCTCAAGTGACCAAACTTATTGCACGGCGTGTCCGAGAAAGTGGTATATATTGTGAGATTATCCCTTTTCAGCTCATTAATAAAGACTATCTTGATCAAGTTCGCCCCCAAGGAATTATCCTATCGGGTAGTCCGGCTTCTGTAACAAAAAATGGCCCTCCAATGCCCGATGGTATTTTAGAATATGGTGTACCTATTTTAGGTATTTGTTATGGTCAGCAATTGATTGTTCATCATCTTGGTGGCCATGTGGAAGCTTCGGAGCATAAAGAATTTGGCCGTGCATCGATTAAGATCACTCAAGATCATATCGCTCTACCTTTAAGCTGGAAAAAGAACTTCAATCAACCCACTCATCAATCCGCAGATCATTCAGAAAACCAACCGATTGTTTGGATGAGCCATGGAGACCATGTAACCGCTTTGCCCGACGGGTTTAATGTTATTGCCTATTCAGAAGGTGCACCTTTTGCTTTTATTGCCAATGATGCCAAAAAAATCTATGGGGTACAGTTTCACCCAGAAGTCACTCATACACCAGATGGTGCCGATTTTATCAAAAATTTCACCCATCAAATTTGCCAAATTAATCCCAATTGGACAATGGCCGCCTATTTAGAGCAAGCAATCCAAGAGATTCAAGATAAAGTCGGAAGCCAAAAGGTGATCTGTGGCCTTTCGGGCGGTGTTGATAGCTCGGTCACGGCAATTTTAACACATCGAGCAATTAAAGATCAGCTCACATGTGTTTTTGTTGATACCGGATTGATGCGCCAAAACGAAGCCGAGCAAGTTGTTTCTCTGTTTCGTGATCATTATAAAATTAACCTTATTCATGTGGATGCAAACGAGATTTTTTTAACCAAGCTCTCGGGTGTAGAAGACCCCGAGAAAAAGCGTAAAATTATTGGTGCAACTTTTATTGAAATTTTTGAACGTGAAGCCAACAAAATTCAAGGCGCAACTTTTTTAGCTCAAGGAACTTTATATCCCGATGTTATCGAATCGGCGCATCTTTCTGGTAGCAGTGCGATAACCATTAAATCCCATCATAATGTTGGTGGCCTTCCTGAGCATATGAATTTACAATTATTAGAACCCTTACGAGAGCTTTTTAAAGATGAAGTGCGTGATTTAGGGCGGGCTCTTGGTATGGATGAAGCTTTTATTAAACGCCACCCTTTCCCTGGCCCTGGTCTTGCTATCCGTATCCCCGGAGCTGTGAGTGAAGAAAAAGCTGATATTTTACGTAAGGCCGATAGTATTTATATCGAAGAGATTCAAAAAGCCGGATTATATGATGAAATTTGGCAAGCTTTTGCTGTTTTACTCCCTGTTCGTACTGTTGGCGTAATGGGCGATGCCCGAACATATGATTATGTCTGTGCCCTGCGTGCCGTCACTGCAACCGATGGCATGACTGCCGATTTTTATCCCTTTGAAGCCGCTTTTTTAGCCCATGTAACCGGCCGTATCATTAACGAAGTTCGTGGCATTAATCGTGTTGTTTACGATTATACATCCAAGCCACCTGGCACTATTGAATGGGAATAAATTTTATTACCTTTTTTGGCCATTCCGAAAAAAAGAGGGGATAATCGATCAATGATATCAGCCGCTCCTTGGATATTATCCATACAATCCCATGTGGCATATGGCCACGCTGGCAATAGCTCTGCGATTTTTCCTTTGCAGCGGATGGGCTTTGAGGTGGCTGCAATCCATACGGTGCAATTTTCCAACCATACCGGATATGGCGACTGGAAAGGTGCAGTTTTTCCGCCTAAGCTGATTGCCGATTGTGTCGAAGGGCTAGAAGAGCGTAATGTTCTCAAAGATATGCAGGCTTTTATTTCAGGCTATTTGGGTTCTTCAGAGACCGCTCAAGTTATTGCTCAAACAGCCCGTAAAGTCAAAGCGGCTAATCCAAAAGCTCTATATTGCGCTGATCCTGTGATGGGCGATATGGAAACAGGATTATATGTTCATAAGGATATCCCTGAGCTGATTAAAGCCGAAATCATTCCTGAAGCCGATATTCTAACCCCTAATCATTTTGAGGCTGAGATTTTGAGCGGCCAAAAAATAACCGATATATCATCAGCTCTTAACGCAATGGAAAAATTACAAAAAATGGGTGCTGAAACCATTGCTTTAACTAGCTTTATCCCTCAAGATCGCCCTGCGCACAACATTCATGCTCTCATCAAAAATCATCATGAATGTTGGTTATTCACAGCGCCTAAAATACAATTATCGATCGAACCTGTTGGTACAGGTGATTGTTTTTCGGCCTTGCTTTTAGCTCATATTTTAAAAGGCCAGTCCATTGGTGATGCATTAAATTTAAGTGCAACAGGATTATGGGAAATCCTTAATATTACCCAAAAAGCCCAAACATGGGAAATTCAAATCATTCAGGCGCAAGATCGGTTTACTCAGCCGAATTTACAATTCACATTACAAGCCCTTTAATAAGATCTATCGGTTTAAAGCGCTTGCTTCCACCAAAGCGTATTTTGAGAAAGAAACATAAAAAAAGAGACTTTAATATTAAAGCCTCTTTTTCTTTTTATTATTTTATTTTTACTTTTGGGAAGGTCGATTTAACGGTTTTATTAAACGACTTTAGCACATCTTCTTTGCTTACACCGCCTTGGGCATAATCTTTTGCAGCTGCTTCAATTGCGCCATTTAATGCACGATCATAACGTGTCATAATCTCAACAAATTTTAGCTCACCAACCGCACCAGCCGCCTGAGCAAAAAATTGATGTGCATTTTGCCCATCTAAAAAAGGATCCCCAAGCTCTTTAATCAGCTTTTCTTCCACGGGAATATTGGCAACAAAATCACCTGTTTTACGGCTCCATCCTTCAATATACTCATCATCGGCCGTAAGCATTTCGATAAATTT
Organism: Mopalia swanii; assembly: GCA_030265315.1. Taxonomy (NCBI): domain Eukaryota; kingdom Metazoa; phylum Mollusca; class Polyplacophora; order Chitonida; family Mopaliidae; genus Mopalia; species Mopalia swanii. Next base: position 4,812 of record JARDVA010033262.1, read on the forward strand.
AACAGCCAAATCTTTCTTTTTAGATTTGTTATTTACGCCTAGCCATGTTCCGCCCCAAAAATAAGCCGAAGGCCCCTGAACAACACCCCAATCACCACTGGTATCGGCCGCATTACCTTTGATCACATAATGTAAACCCCATGTGGGTAAAAAGTAACCAAAAACCGTACCATTACTTAAGCCGCTTGTCCATCCGGGGCTGAAGGCTTGGGCTGCGCCAGTAATATTTTTATCGGCCATTTCTTTTGCCACTTCCATAAATTCATCCATTTTCGGGTCAATAATAAGGTTCATACCCTCATCCACCCATGGCTTTTCCCGAGAGGCTAAAAAGGCGTGGCTTAACCCTTCAACACCCGCAACCATTTTCACTTTACCATCGGTTGCATCACGCAACTTTTCACCTACGGCAATAAATTTTGGCCATGTATCAATCATTGGTGCAATTTTTGTCGGATCATCGGTGCCTAAAACTTCTTTAGCGATACTACGGCGATAGAAAAACCCACCCGGAGTCGCCTGCCAAGACATACCCCGTACATCACCGTTTTTATCCGTTCCAACGCCCCAAACATAAGGAATAATTTTATCTTTATATTGATCAAAATTATATTCTTTACTTAAATTGGCCCAAACGCCACGATCAACAAATTCTTTGATAATCTGCACTTCCGCTGTAAAGATATCCGGTGCATTTTTTTTATCTTTTAAAACAGGAATAAGCTTAGATAAATAATCCTCTAAGGCAACAATTGTTAAATCTACTTTAACATCATATTTTTTTTCAAAATCATCAACAGCTGGCTTAAGCTCGTTGGTAAAACTCCACATTTTTAGTGTTTCTTGTGCATGCGCATTCATCATTAAAGTCATTGCACTTATAAGTGATAAAGATAAAAGCTTTTTCATGTTATTTTCCCTTATAATGGTTGATAGGTTAAATATTTAAAATTTGCCCACCGATTGCTTTGCAGCATATCGTGGCATATTAAACAAACAAAATTTCCCGTAAAGCCCATGGGCGATGCACCTTCATCCGAAAGTGGCGCCCAATCCAGCTTAACGCCAAGATCTTCCCAGTTTTTATTTTGCTTATAATAAAAACGAACATCCTTTTGAAAAACCTGAATTCTTAATTGTACCGGATTTTGGGGATCAACAAGCGGCGTTTTACGCCCCAAAGGCATAATGAGCTTTCCGTTAATAAAACCGATCACAGAAAGGCTTACAGCTTCTTGCAGCGTATTTTTTATCATGACAAGCTGATATTGATTGGCTTCATCATAACGGAGTGATAAACCTGCAAATTGCTGGTAATTTTCTGATGTAAAAGATATCTCGGTTTCTGCTATAAAGGCAAAATCTTGTACACGCATCCCAATGATTGATTGCTCTCGATGGCTATGGGGTGAATGCCGCCCTTTCAGCTTTAAGCCTTCGGGGGTGAGTTTGCACCAGCTTTCATTTTTATGGTCTCTTAAGGAGGATAAATTGAGCGGCCATGTTTGTAATGTTGTAAAATCCCAATGCTGTTTATGGGAGGCTGGTTGGATAGCCTCAAAATAATCTGTTTCCCATTTTGGCCATGCCAAACGCCCGCCACCTTTAATCCATGGCCAACCATCTTTCCATATTATGGGTTGTATGGCTGTTTCTCGCCCCAACGGGCAAGCCCCTTTTGCACTTAACGGCCGGCCGGTCAAATGGGCCATAATCCATAGATCATCTCCCGCTTTATCAGGGCCTGCGCACATACTGGCATGGCCTGTTTTTTGTAATGGCCAATCGGCTCTATCAATCGATGTCATCAGTGGCGTTTGAGGGTGAAGATCGTAAGGGCCTTCAAGATACCGAGAGCGGGCTATGCTGACAGCATGCTCCCATGATGTACCACCCTCGGCCATCATAAGATAATAAAAGCCATCTTTTTTAAAAATATGCGGCCCTTCGGTAAAACCCACATGGCTATTGGTAAAAATACGCTTTGGCTCACCAATAAGCCCTTGTTTTTCATCAAAACACTGTAAATAAATCCCACTAAAAGCACCGGTTGGATCGGTAATTTCATCATCAAAGCGAAGAGCTGCCGCCCGCCAATCCCACCACATCCATACATACCATTGCATGCCATCATCATCGACAAAAAAGCTTGGGTCAAAACCACCACCACCACAATGCACAGGAGGTGCCCATTGCCCTGTAACCTCATCGGCCCATGTGACTTGATTAACCGCATCTTTAAAGGATTGTCCTTCACCTGTATCACTTTTCCATGTGAGCAAGTTAGAATAAACCAAATAATATCGCCCCGCTTGATATGTTAAAGAAGGCGCCCAAACTCCGCCGGATGAAGGAATACCCGTACAATCAATAAATGCCGTACTGTTTATAGGGGCTGCAACCAATTGCCAATCTTGTAGATTTTCGCTGCGGTAAATAAGAACGCCTGGCAACCACTCAAAAGTTGATGTGGCAATATACCAAGCTCCGTCGTGCCCTTTACAAATGGAAGGATCCGGATGAAAGCCTTTAAGAATAGGGTTTTGAATATGCGCCATCGCTCTACCCCTTTACCGCACCCGAGGAAATACCATTGATGATATATCGTGATAAAAAAACAAAGGCGAATAAAATTGGCAAAACCGATATGGCAATAGCCAAGTAAATTGCCCCTAAATTGGTTCCGTAAGCGGTGGCACGCAAGGTTGAAATTAAAAGAGATACAGGAAAAATCTCTTGCGTATCGAGTAAAATCAATGGCGTAAGATAATTATTCCATGTATAAACAAAGGTGAAGATCGCCATGGTGGCAATAGAAGGCATAGAAAGAGGAATGACAACACGGTGGAATATCGCCAGCTCATTCGCACCATCCATACGGCAGCTTTCGATAATTTCATAAGGAATAGCTGCAACCATATATTGGCGTAAAAAGAATACCGAAGCGCCCGTAAAAAAAGCAGGAAACCACAAGCTTAGCCAATTATCCCGAAAAGGAAAGCCCGTATTATTGCCTAAAAAAATCATCATCTCATTGTAGCCGATAAGCCCAAGCTGCGGCGGTATCATCATGGTGCCAATAACAACCATAAAAAGAATGTTTTTTCCTCTAAAGCGATAGAAGGTAAAACCCCAAGCTGTTAATGCTGAAAAATAACTCGAGATAAGAACAAAAGGCGCGGTAATTGCAAAGCTATTAAAAAGCCCTCGCCAAATATTGATATTGGATTGCATGCTCTCGTAATTGGATTTTATTTGGCCTATGCCCTCTGGAATAAGAGAAAAACCAACCGAAATACCCGCCGATGATCTGGTGGCATTAATGAGCATCATATAAAAAGGTGTAAAACATATGATGGTTAATATAACCAAAAATGTATATAAAAACATACGGTTAAAAAAGAAGGCTGGTGATTGATTACCCATGTCTTTTACTCCCTCTGGCAATTTTTATCAGTGACCTTAAAAAGACAGAAATCAAAACAATACTTAAAATAATGATAAAAACACCCCAAGCAATGGCAGCCCCATAACCAATAATCTGATTAAGGAAAGCGGTTTGATATAAATAAACAACCAAGGTAAGCATACTATCTTGAGGGGAGCCAACAGGCCGCGTAAGTAAATAAGGGATATCGAATATTTGCATACCACCGATAACCGAGGTAATCAGAATATATACAATCGTTGGCCATAAAAGCGGAATAATAATACGCCAAAAAATTTGATGATTTTTAACACCATCCACACGGGCAGCCTCAAAATAATCTTGTGGTATTGCCGTCATGCCTGCCAGCAAAATAATTGTCGAATGGCCAAACCACATCCACCATTGAATAGAAGCAACCGTTACCTGCATAAAAAATGGTTTTGTTGCAAAATAAATCGGTTTATCAATAAAGCCTAACCCCATTAACATCTGATTAAGCACACCGCTATCTCTATCGAGAAACATCGCAAATAAAACCGCTACTGAAGTTGCCGTAACAAGGTTCGGAAAATAAAATACGGCCCGAAAAAATGGAACACCCTTTATTTTTCCGTAAGTATAAATCCAAGCCAAAAAAAGAGCTGATCCCAATTGGGGGATAAAATTTAAGCTCCATATAATCCATGTATTTTTAATTGCTTTTAAAAAGAGAGGATCATCACTGATAAGACGAATATAATTTTCTAAACCAACAAATTCGATACCCCAACCATCGGAGAAGGTAAAACTCAAATATAATGTATATAAAATTGGGAAAAGGCCAAAAAGCAGAAACATAATAAAAAAAGGAGCGATAAAGTAATATCCTTTATGATGAATAGCATTTCTTTTGGCCACTATTCTTCTCCTTTTTGAGATTGGCGTAACTGGTTGAGTGCCTTAAAAGAAAGTGCCGAATGTTTGGGTGTTCGTTTTTGGGTTTTAAAATCCACATGGGTAATACCAAAACGCATATCATAACCCTCAGCCCACTCAAAATTATCCATTAAGGACCACGCAAAATAGCCCTTAATCTTGACCCCTGCCTTTGCGGCATCATCTAAAGCATTTAAATGACCTTCGTAATAGGCTCGGCGATTTTCATCATCAAGGCTGCCATCTTTGGGCTCATAAGCGCAACCATTTTCGGTAATATAAACGGGCGGTAGATTATAAACCTTGTTAAAATGAGTCAGAATATCACTTAAACCTTGTGGGTAGACCTCCCAATCAAAATCCGTACGTTCCACATTATCTAAGCGTACATCTTCCATTAAATCATCACCCGAAGCTTTTGTTATATGACGTGTGTAATAATTCACACCTAAAAAATCCAACGGTTGGCAAATGATATCCATATCACCTTCTTTTATCAGAGGCATTTTATCTGCTCGAAAATGCTTAAGCCATTTTGGATATTCCCCTGCTAATACAGGGCGGATAAACCAATCATTGCTAAACTGCTCGGCTAAAAGGGCCGATATCTGATCATCATGAGATAGGCTTGCGGGCGTATTACGGGTGAAATTCAGTACAATACCCGCATCGATTTGACTATTTTCAGTACGGATAGCCTCCATAGCTAAACCATGACCTAAAAGCAAATGATGCGCCGCTGTAAAGCCTGATTTTTCATCTTTAACACCGGGGGCATGTATACCAAAATTATAGCCGATATGTGCCGAAACCATCGGCTCGTTTAATGTGACGATCGCCGCAAAATCATCGCCTAAATGTGCCATAACTTTTTGGCTATAATCGGCAAAATGATACGCGGTTTCTCGGTTGAGCCAACCGCCTTTATCTTCTAAATATTGGGGTAAATCCCAATGATAGAGGGTAGCAAAAGGCTTAATATTTGCTTTATGGAGTTCTTCGAGCAAGCGCTTATAAAAATCAATCCCCTTAATATTCACCGCACCTTTTTCATTCAAAATACGTGGCCAAGCCAAAGAAAACCGGTAAGCATCAAAACCAAGATCCGCAATCAAAGCAACATCCGATTGATAACGGTGGTAATGGTCACAAGCAATATTACCACTATCTCCGTTTTTTACTTTTCCAGCTGTTTTCGAAAAAACATCCCAAATACTCGGCAGCCTTCCATCCACATCATGGGCTCCTTCTATCTGATAACTACTGGTTGCTACGCCTAATATAAAGTTGTTATCAAAAAGAATAGAATTTTTATTGAGCTGATAATTTTTTATATTTTTCATTTTTTATCTCACATATCTCAAACATCGAATAAATTGTAATCGCTTACATTTGTATAATTAAAGGCTAGAGTACAAGATTGTTATTCTTTTTGCAAGCGCTTACATGCATGAATATTACATCTTGAGTTTTTTTGAAAATTTCTTTAACCTCCAAATATAATAAAGCAATAAAAAATAGGTTCCCATGAGTAAACTTAAAGATGTTGCCCGATATGCCCAAGTATCTACGGCAACGGTTAGCCGTGTAATTAACAATAGCAATAATGTAAGAGAATCCACAAAAAAGCATGTGCTTAAAGCTATGGAAAAGCTTAATTATCAGCCGAATTCAGCCGCACGCCGTTTAGCTGGCGGCAAAAGCCATGTTATCGGATTAATGACCTCGGAATATATTGGGCCCATATTTTCTACCTTTTTAGATGAAATAGAACGCAATTTAAAACTGAATAATAAATATTTGGTTGTTAATACTGGCCATGCGGATGTGCATAACGAAAAAGAATCCTTACAATTTTTAATGAATGCCGGTGTGGATGGGCTCATTTTGCATTCAGAAGCCACCGATGAGGAAAATTTAATAGAGGTTTCACAAAAAATACCCACCGTTATTTTAAATAGAAGTATCACTTCCATTTCTCAAAATTGTATTGGGCAAGATAATATTTTCGGAATGCAACAAATTATCAACCATATTGACCAAAACGGTTTTAAAGAAGCCTCTTATATTTTTGGCCCTCCGAATAAACCGGATGGTGTTTTAAGAAAAAAGGGTGTTATTGAAGCTGCGCAAAAGCGGGGAATTCAAATGCTGCATCATGGCTATAGCGATTTTACCACACCAACAGGCTATCGAGTCATGAAACAAATGCTCTCAGAAAAAAAGCGCCCTAAGCTTGTGATTTGTGCCAATGACGAAAGTGCTCTTGGTGCACTTAAAGCCATACAAGAAGCTGGCCTACGATGCCCACAAGATATTGCGCTAACGGGTTATGATAATATACGGAACTTAGAGGCTGCATCGACCCCCATAACCACAATTCAGCTTCCTATACGCCGCATGAGCCGTGAAGCTGTAAAGCTCATTATGAATCTGACATATGATCAAAAAAACGATGTTCAACATATCTTTAAGCCCGAGCTGATTATTCGAGATTCCTCTATTTGCCTATAAAACAAATATGCCCTTTCTACATGGGAAAAAAGGAATATATATGCCAAAATCAACGAAGATCAGTAACATATATAAAATATTTGCAACCGTAATTTACTTAGATATATGGCTTATAAATTGCTGAATACGCTCATCTTGAGAAGCAAAAAAATCTTCCGATGTTTCATCGGCATAAATTTGCCCTTCATGCAAAAATAAAATGCGGTCAGCCGTACGCTGAGCAAAACCCATTTCATGGGTGACAACCAACAGACCCACATCTTCTTTGGCTAAATCATCAATAATCTTCATAACTTCAACGGTCATTTCAGGATCCAATGCCGATGTAACCTCATCAAGCAATAATGCTTCTGGCTCCATGGCAAGCGCCCGTGCAATCGCAACTCTTTGCTGCTGCCCACCCGATAGTTGGTCTGGATAAAATTGTGCTTTTTCTGCCATGCCCACTTTTTCTAAAAGCTCTAAAGCTTTATTTTTTGATTCTGCCGGAGATTTTTTAAGTACTTTTATGGGGCTGAGTGTAATATTTTCGAGTACATTTAAATGAGGAAACAAATTAAACCCTTGAAAAACCATCCCGCAGTGGGTTCGAATTTCCCTTTGTTTTTTTTGGTCTCGAATAGATAAACCACCAACAGTGATATCACCTTGATCAATGGTTTCTAAACCATTAATACAACGGAGCATCGTGCTTTTTCCTGATCCGCTAGAACCCAAAATAGCAACAACCTCACCCGCTTTAAAAGAAAGATTAATCCCTCTTAATACTTTATTTTCACCAAAATATTTATGAACATCATATAATTTTATCACTTAAAAAATCCTCTCTCATGCGGCTTTGTGTAAATGTTTTTCTAACCTCTTAGCCAAACGAGACAAAGGGAAGGATAAACTAAAATAAATCAACATAATAATACCCCAAGTTAAAAAAGGCTGGTGACTCTTTTGTGTTAACAAACGCCCTGCCTGTGTAAGATCCACAATATAGATTAATGCAACTACTGATGAAACTTGCAGCTGGGTAACATATAATGATACCGCAGGCGGTAAATATAAACGGAGAGCCTGAGGAAAAATGACATAGATAAAGCTTGATATGGATCCATGCCCTAATGATTTTGCCGTTTCCCACTGCCCTTTTGATATGGCCGAAATAGATGAATGGACAATCACCGCAACAAAAGCCGCCGTATTTAAGGTTAAGCCAAGAATAGCTGCAAAAATTTCTGAAAAATCCACCTGAAATAACATTGGCAAACCAAAAAAGATAAGGAAAAGCTGGGCCAATACAGGTGTATTACGAAAAGGCTCGATATAGGCCGTAGCCAACCATCTTAAGGGCCGATAAGGCGATAATTTTATCAGACCAACAAAAAAGCCCAGTAATGTACCCAAAAAGACAGAGACAACTGTTATCAATATTGTCCGTGCTGTTGCTTGAAAAATAAATAAGGTATCATTTTCAAAACTTAGTGGATTAATAAAGTTAAACTGCCCTAAAAAGCCAATCATATTATGTGCTTCAATCATGAGCCATTCCCCTTTAACTGCATTTTATTGGCTTTTGTTTTTTGATATTCCTTAGAGACCCAATAATAATCTATGGCTTTTGTGGTAAAGGATAATATGGTTGTTAAAATACCAAACATAATCAGTGCAGTAAGATAGACCTCAAAAGTACTGGATTCATGGTTGGCCTGAAGTGTTGCAATGCGGCTCATCAATTCATCGGCTGTTACAGACATTGTAACCGATGTGGTTAAGATCAAATTGATAAAATTGCTGGATAAGGGCTTAAAAGAAACTTTTAACGCAATTGGTAAAATGATATAGAAATTTGTCCCCATTTTTGACAAACCAAGAGAGGCCGATGCCTCTCGAATGCCTTTTTGAATAGACATCATGCCGGAGCGAATGGATTCTGCATTTACGGCCGCTGCAGATAAGCTTAAAGCAATCACACTCGATTGCAATGGGGAAAGCTCAAAACCAATAACCGTTAAACCAAAATACCAAAAAAACAACTGTGCAAGTACGGGGGTATTACGAAAAAACTCAATATAAGAAAAAGCCAAAAAGGAAACAATCTTAAAGCGGCTTTGAGTCAGAAAAGCCAAAAATACCCCAAGAATAAAACTGAAACACAAAGCCAACACGCTAATAAGCAAAGTGTTTTTTACACCCTCTAATAAATAGGGAAAATTTTCAAAAATGGGCCGAAAGTTGAGTTCCATAAAGAAAGATCCTTTTTGATCAATATATCCCCTCTGCTATCATATTCACCAAAAAACATGATAGCAGAGATATATCTACCTTACCAAGATGTTGTCAGATTACCTGTATAAGGGGTTCCCCATAAACGCTCATAGGCTTCATGAAGTTTACCGCTATTAATATATTCTGAAACAAACATATCAAGAAAACGGACAAAATTTGCATCATCATTACGTACACCTAAAGCAATAGGATCCGATGTATAAACCTCATTTAAGGAAATAACATCATCCTTTAAGCCCGCAAGATAATCAATCATCATGCCATCTTCTAAAGCGGCATCAACTTTACTTTGCTCAAGAGCTAAAAAAGCTTCGGTAAAGCCATCATAATAAGCAAGCTCTGCTTTTGGTGCATATTTTTTCACCAAGGCTTCATTTGTTGTACCACGACCAACCGCAACTTTTTTGCCATCTAAATCTGTAATTGTTTTAATGCCTGTATCTTCCCTTGTGGCAATTTTGATCCCTGTTTTTAGGTAAGGGATAGAAAAACTAATCGACTTTGCCCGCTCAAGAGAAGCTGTAAAGTTACAAGCAACAACATCAACCTTATTGGCAAGAAGGCTTGGAATACGAGCCGGCCCTTGCATTTCTAAATATTCAACCTTTACACCTAAAGCGGCGCCTAAAGCTTGAGAAAGTTCATAATCCAAACCCGCTGGATTATTTTTTGCATCACGATAGCCCATCGGTGGCCCTGTTAAACAAATACCAACACGAATTTTATTTTCTTTAAGGATACGATCCAACGTATCAGCTGAAGCCACATGCGCTAAAGACATAAATACGGTTATGATTGTTAACATAACCCCTGTTAGAAATTTTCTCATTTTTCTTCCTTTCTTCGTCAATCAATAAAGTTAAGGCTCAATCGGTAGAAATAACGGTTTAAATTTTTCTGCCTTTTCCATGCCATCACACCAAAAATAATAATATGGAACGCCATCACCGAGGCATATGGCAAAATGCTCACCTGTCATAGAAACCGCATGAATAGTAATGGCCGATATAAATTTTTTAGGGAGTTGGCGTATCTCATCGGCGAGCTTTAAGCAAGCTTGCTCTGGGCTTAAGCCATATTCCATATGCTGCACAATGCTTTTGGCCGCAACGGTTCTTATGGCAACGTCCCCATGGCCGATACAGCCGGCGGCACCATAACGAGAATCGGCATAAATACCTGCACCAATTACCGGAGAATCGCCTAATCGGCTTGGATATTTCCACGCCCAACCGCTCGTACTAACCCCTGCACTCAGATTTTTTTGGCTATCTTGTACAAGGCAAGCAATTGTTCCGCCCGCTTTTTGCGGATCGGCCGTATCCCATGCAAGTGTTGATAGTTTATCCATCGGTAGTTGCTTTAGCTGATTACGCTCACGCCAAGATTGATAACCCTTGATTGAGTGCTCATTGAGCATAATATCTCGGCCAAAGCCATGCTCATCAGCAAAAATCCTTGCCCCTTCTCCTGCTAAAAAAACATGAGGGAGTTTTTCCATTACTTTCCGTGCAACCGAGATTGGATGATATACATGCTTAATCGCACCAATCGCACCAGCCTCTCGGCTGCTACCATCAATAATCGCCGCATCAAATTCCATTTCGCCAAGCATATTTGGCCATGAGCTGATGCCAACCGAATGCACCATTTCATCTTGCTCAACATATTGGATCATTCCTTCAATAATATCTAAAGCGGCTTTATCTTTTTGTATATTTTCCACACCATATTTAAGTGCCGAAGCCCCTTCGTTGGTAATTAAAAAGAATGACATCTTCCAACTCCTTTATAAAAATGAAACGTTTCATTTTGTGAAAATGAGAGCATATCCTTCAAAAATTGTCAATAATATTCTCGATATATTTTTACCTAAAGGCTTCTATCGGCTTGTATCAAAATGTAAAAGTTCTGTATTAATTTTAATATGAACCGGCTCTTTAGGTAGCTGCTGCCGAAAATCAGCCATCATTTTAGCGCCCTCAATACCCAAACGATGATAAGGGATATCAAAAGTCGAAACACGGCCAAAAGGTGTATCGAATAAATCAATATTATCAACACCAATGATCGAAAAATCTTGTGGAATTTTTACCCCGACCTGCCGAAAATAACCACATGCGCCATAAGCAAGATGATCTGAAGCACAAAATATTCCGTTAATATTTCGGTGATTTTCCCATATATGCTGCGCAGCCTGAAAGCCCGATTCATAATCCCATGAATCACCAAAAACAATTGGCGTTTGCACTTGGCTCCGATAACTTTTTTCTCGATCTTGCGCGGCTAAATGGGTTCTAAGGCCACCAATATAGGCAATATTAGCTCCTCTATTTTGCTGAAGCCAAGAGACGGCTTCTTGAGCAATCCAGCGATTATCTACACTGATAGAAGAAATTTCTGCATGATAATAATTAAACAGGCTAATAAAATTCACCGGCTTTTCTTTTTGTATGGTAAGCATTGCATTTATATTTAAAGTGAATGGGCTAATAATTGTTACGATCTGCCCATGATGCGAAAGAATAAGCCGCTCTAAATACTCTTTAGAGGCAATCTCTGTTTGTGAAATAAACTCCACATGAGCATCCATTGATAGGCTTTTTAAATACAGCATGAGATTGCGTAAAATAGCAAAATCAAAACACCAAGTCGAAGCTTGGGGGTGTTTATCGGTATGCACATATTCATCTTGCACAACAACTAAAATTAAGACTTGCCCAGCTTGTGCATTTTTAAGATATTTTGCATAAATAGAAGGCTGGTAGTTAAAATGCCCCATGGATTTGGCTATTTTTTCTTCTGTTGTTTTTCGTTGTTTTTTTCCATTAATAAAGTTCGAAACAGAACCTACCGAAACCTTTGCATGATGAGCAATATCAATAATGGTTGCTTTTTTCATCTTATTCTTCTAGCTTTTTTTGCGCCCGCAATGCCGCACCACGCACCGGACCAAACTCCTGAAAATAAGATAAATCCATATGGGGCATATGATGTGGCGCTATCAATTTTGGTTTTAATGCTTGCCGAAGATCACTTAAAAAATGAGGAATCTGTGCAAAGCCACCACCAAAAGCAATCATCTCTGGATTGAGTATATTGATAATATAAACCAAATGTGATGATAAAATATCAACCAATATATGATAGGCCTTTTGTGCATCTCCTGATTTATTGATCTCTTGTGCGTATTTTTCCATAATTTGTTTGCCATCAAGCTTTTGCCCTGTTAAATGCTGATAGATTAATGATAAACCCACTCCTGCTCCGTAGGTATCTAGGCAGTTTTTTAAACCACAACCACATTTTTTTTCGGGTAGATGATGCTTTTTAAGCAATGCAGTAATATCTGTATGACCAAATTCACCTGCAAGGCCATCTTTTCCAGAGATAATCTGGCCATTAATCACCAATGCTCCGCCAACGCCTGTACCTAAAGTTATGGCAAAAACTTGGTTATAGCCGTGGGCACATCCTCCTGAATATTCAGATAAAGCAAAACAATTCACATCATTATCTACTGTTACCCGCCGGTGGAGTTGCTCAGATAAAACCGCCGATAGATCAAGCCCATGAATAGCCGGAATATTCGCACTCACAATGGCTCCTTTTTTTGGGACAATTCCCGCAACGGAAATACCCAAAGACCCTTTGACATTATATTTGTGATCATAAAGTTCTATTTTTTTTTCGATATGCTGAAGAAAAATTTGCCGGTTTTGCGTTTCCGTCGGAAAGCGCACTTTCTCTAAAAGCTGTATTTGCTCGTCAAAAACAGCCCATTCAGATTTTGTTCCACCAATATCTAATCCATAATGTATCATTGCTTTTTCCATCCATCTAAGATTTTTCGGGCTTTACCAACTGTTTCGGCTGAAACAATGGAGACATCTTTATCATCTTTGTTTTTCGTAATGGTGATGTTTGCTATTTCATTTGATGCCTTGGCCGAAAAATGGAGCTCTGGCACATTGGTTTTATTTAAAATTTCTTCCATATTTTCTAGGCGCACGCCACTACCCGCCATAATAGAGAGACGATTTTGTGATCTTTCCACCAATTGGGCAATTAAATCCATTCCTTCTAGAGCTTTTGACTTTTGCCCCGAAGTTAAGAGCCTTTCGATCTCAAGATCGATTAAAAAATCTAAGGCTTCTATTGGCTTTTTGACTTGATCAAAAGCACGATGTGCTGTAATGGGCAAGTCGCATGATTGCGCCGTTTGGCAAAGGCTTTTCATGGCCTCGGCATGAAACCCTCCTTCGTTATTCAAGCAACCCAAAACCACCCCATCTAAGCCTGCTTTTTTTGCCATACGGATATCTTCATGCATAATGGCAATTTCATCCATATCATAGATAAAATCTCCGGCTCTCGGGCGGATCATTGCATAAATTGGCACAGGAATATTTCGTGCCTGGCTCATAAAACCATAACTCGGCGTTAGCCCCTCTAAAGCAAGAGAAGAGCAAAGCTCAATGCGATCCGCACCATTCTCCGCCGCAATCTTTGCAGATAAAAAATGATCAACACAAACTTCCAGCAGCTTTTTCATTCGATCTTCCTTTTTTTAATATAATCAAGTAAAGTGAGAGCCTATATTCTTATAAAGACACCATTAAATCAACCCTAACTTACCTTTAAAACTTAAAATTACAAAAGCCTTTACAAAATAAAAATTCAGACCATCTATATATTACCTTTATTATAACCCTTAGCAAAAAAGTAATAAATCGAATAACCAAGCTGATAATAATAAATTGCTCAAAAATTAATCGGTCAAACAATGTATTTACCAAGCAAGAACTTGACCATTACCACCCAGATAGTCTAACCTTAAAAAAAATAGCCCCTCACTTAAAATAAAAGGTCAATAATGCGACATTATTCTTCACCAGAGCCATCAGAAGAAAAAGAAGAAATCATCAAAACATTAAAACGTATGTTTGTTTATCTTTGGCCTCAAGGGCGTAACGATTTAAAATTACGGCTTTTTGGCTCTTTTGTTTTCATTGTTATATTTAAAGGGATGTCTGTCCTTCTACCTTGGCTTTATCGCTCCATTGTTAACCAGCTTTCTAATCCGCAAAATATTGCTTTTTGGGCTGTTGGAACGGTTATTATCGCCTATATGGTCACACAGCTTATCGCAGCCATATTTGATGAAGGCAAAGATATTATTTTTGCGCCTGTGGGGCAACATGCCGTTCGCCAGATGAGCTTAGATGGCTTTGCCCATTTACATAAGCTTTCTATGCGTTTTCATATTGAGCGCCGAACAGGGAGAATCTCTCGGGCAATTGAGCGGGCTGCACGTGGGCTGCAATCTATTTTTGAGATGGGTTTTTGGTCGGCAATTCCTGCGCCTATTGAGCTGGCTATTGTTTCTGTTATGATATGGAAAGCCATGGATTGGCGCTATACAGTGATTTTAATTGTTGCGGTTATCCTTTATGCAATTGTCACTCTGACGATCACCGAATGGCGCACCAAATTCCGTAAAGAGATGGTTGATGCCGATAATGATGCCCATACAAAGGCCATCGATAGCTTGCTTAATTTTGAAACCGTACGCTCTTTTGCCAATGAAGAATGGGAAAATAAGCGCTTTGATAAAGGGCTAAAAGCCTATGAGGGCTCGGCTATTCGCTCCGCTTTTTCTCTTGCTGCTTTAAATTATGCTCAAACGATTATTTTAGCTGTTACTCTTATGATTATTATGATGATGGCAACAGGTGATATTTTGGCGGGAAAACGCAATATTGGTGATTTGGTTTTGGTTGTGAGCTATATGTATGCCATATGGCGCCCTTTACAGTTTCTGGGCACAACAATCCGGGTTATCCGCATGAGTATTGTTGATGTGGATAATTTATTTAAACTTATGGATCAAGAGCCTGAGATTAAGGATTTGCCCAATGCAGCTGCGCTTACGGTTAAGCAAGCCCATATTCAGTTTAAAAATATTTCCTTTGCTTATGATGAACGCCGCCCTATTTTAAAGAATATCAGCTTTGATATCCTTCCTGGTCAATCGGTTGCGATTGTTGGCCCTTCAGGATCAGGGAAATCAACGTTATCACGGCTTTTATTTCGTTATTATGACCCCAAAGAAGGAAATATTCTGATTGATGGGCAAGATATTACCCATGTAACCCAGCATTCTTTACGCAAATCTATCGCCATTGTGCCACAAGATACCGTATTATTTAACGATAGCCTTTATTACAATATCGCCTATAGCCATGTAACCGCCACAGAAGAAGATGTTATCGAAGCCGCAAAAGCCGCTTCAATTTATGATTTCACCCAAAGCCTCCCCGATGGTTTTTCATCTTCGGTTGGAGAAAGAGGGCTAAAGCTTTCTGGCGGTGAAAAACAGCGGATCGGTATTGCTAGAGCTATCCTTAAAAAGCCCAAAATTATGGTTTTTGATGAAGCCACATCGGCTTTAGATACACAAACCGAGCAAGATATTCAACAAGCCCTTGATAATATTTCAAAAGATCGCAGTACTCTTGTTATTGCTCACCGTTTATCAACGGTTATTCATGCCGATGAAATTATTGTTCTGGATGCGGGCGAAATCAGGGAGCGCGGAACCCATGAAGATCTGATAAAAATAAATGGAATTTATGCCAATATGTGGCAACGTCAGCAAGAAGCCCAAGCTGCGGCTAAAAAATTGTCCGAGCTTAATGAAGAATCGATGACTCCCTTACCAAGCTAGCTTTTTTGAGCATATGGAAATTTATTAAAAATCAACCCGCTAATTGACCTTAAATAGAAATATTTAAGGTCAATTTGTAAGATATTGGCTGATTTTATACTCTCCCAAAAAGGAAAAATTATAGATGAGAAAAGGCTATCTTTTGGTGATAACAAGCCCATAATTATTTGACGGTTGATCTAAAATGATCTATCCGCAAAAGGATAAAGCTCAAGATGAGCAATGTAATCCCGATGAAGCCAATATACAATGTTGCCCAATGGCTATTTACGCTTCTCATGATATATATGGTCAGATATGCACCAATTCCAGTAGAGACTTCCTTATACCATAAGCTATGATCATCATTTGCCCATTTATCAAAATAGCTATTTGCACATTCCGATAATGTAATAATAAAAGACCATATAACAGCCCCTAAAAAAAGATGAATATAAAAATAATTGGGAACAGATAACACAATCACCCCAATAAACAACGGGATAAATTTAAGAAATTTAGGGATTTTCTCCATTAATTTGATAACTGATAATTGTAAGACGATAATAATCAAACTATTTATAATAATAATAATTCCATACCAATGGGGCAGGTCATGACCTCCTTGCTTTAAAATATATTGTGGTAGTATGGCAAAAATACCCATAAGATTAATACCAGAGACAATTCCTAACAAACACCAAGAGGCCTTGACCATTAAACTTCTCTGAGATGTCTTTTTAGGAATTTGATAGGATATAGCCGATTTTTTTTCAAATTTGTAGCTTAAGAATATTATCGTTAGGATGAAAAACAAACTAACATATAAAAATGAATAGAAGCTATCTTTAGATAAAAATAAAATAATAAAGCCCGAGAAAAGGCTTCCTATATTGATCGAAATTTTATTATATGCAGCACCTTCTAATGTCTTAGATGCTAAAAATTTTAATAAAAACCCCGAGAAAGATATCCCTAAACAAATAAGTATTGTCCCAAGCAAAAAGCTGTCTGTTATCCAAAAAACGATCCCTAGAAACATGAGTAATAACGATATTGTTAATGGTAGCTTTTTTGTAACAACAAAAAATATCGGTATAAATATTATAAAAAACCTATAACCTAACCCTAATAGACTATTATTTTCAGTATTGAGCCACAAATTTGCATCGGCCAATGCTGTAAAAATAAAAACAGATGTAACTAAGCGACAAAAAGGTAGGCTTAAATTTCTCATTACCCCACTCTCTAACATATTATAATATGAGTATGTATAAGTTTCTCTATTCTTTCAAGATCTAATTTTAACATATTGTAATCTTTGTTTCTAATAATAACATGCCCTAAAAATGAGGCATTATCCTTCACTACCGTATCAACAAAATCCCCTTCTTTTTTGTCAATGTTAATTTCTACTATATTTTCATGCTCTAAAAATGCTTTTATTGGATTATGAGAAATATTAATTATCTTTCCTTTTTTATTGGGTTGTATGTTACGGATACCTACATAGTACTCTCTCTTTAACTTTTGTTCACTTTGCTTTTTTCCTAAAGCGCTATTAATCCAAACCCGATAAGGGTCAAAATTTTCAAAGGCCATATTTGCGAGATCCCATACTTTCATACCGGCTGGTCTTCTATTGGGCTCAACAGATGCCATATCATCATTTTTCAAGTGGAATATTTCATTATGCATAGCTCCACTTATATGACCCGATATTTCTCCAACGATTTGACCCGCATCAATAATTTTAGCTGAAAGGTCTGAGCTTATATTGGCTGGTACTATCTGCATTATTTCAGCTCTAGTTGAACCTTTTGTTGTTTCTTTTTCCGTAATCCACATGAAGCGACCAACTTGATCAAAACTATACTCAGCACAACTATCTAAATATTCTTCGATCATAATTCCTTGCTCCCAAAAAGAAGAGAGTAGGGGTAATACTTTTTCAAGATCTCTCTTATTATTAAGAACAAAACAACCTCGGCTATTCCCCTCACTGGTTGGCTTAATAAAAACAGGAAATGTAATATCTTTTATCTTTACATTCAAATCATTTTCTGAAAATAAAATATCAAAAAGTGGTTTTTTATACCATACTGGGCTATTATACTTTTTCTCTTGATTCCTAAATTTAGATTTATCAAGACAGATAAAGGATCTATCAAATCTATCTCCAGGGAGCTGCTTTTCCTCTGATAATGCAGCCCCTAAAATAACGCCCTTATCTGAGAAGGGTAAAATGCCTACTATTTTCTTATTTTCAGCCTTCTCCCATTCATGAATATATTTGATATTTCCATCAAGGCTACCTTCATTATAAGATATTTTAATCTGATAATCAGAAAATAGAATAGCTTCCTCAT
>JARDVA010033484.1:0-12690 GCA_030265315.1 Mopalia swanii
GGCAGTGCACAAATATAATTATAGGCTATCAAATTTGATTCCTTTCCACGGCTTTTATATGACAGTCCGGGGACTATGTTGTCATGTTAAACTTAACCTCTTTATTTTGTTTTTGTGTACTTTTCTTAGAATCAAAATGTGGACCACGTGCCGGAGATTTCCTTCTTCCTTGATATCCTCATGTGTTGTATATCAGATCAATGTTGCGTAATGTAACTATTGAAGTAACTCGGTCATTATATATGCCTGCTATGATATCTTTACAGCGAGATATAACCGGCTTAGAGTTCCCTGTTAAGTATTATTAAAACGAAAATGCCCCACACTCTAAAAACCTCAAATAGTTAATTGCGAAAGATTTAAAATGTCATAAATGGCATTTATAAGACAGCCTTATCAATATACAAACGCCAAGGGAGAGCACTGAAAAGCAATGGAAGTCATAATTTACAGTGTACATATTATAAAGATTGTTATTTAAGAGACGTTGATATATTTATTACGTAATTATATAATTATAAGCGACTAGGAAATTTTAACTTCTTTAAAATGAAAATTTACACTGATCGACTTTTTTCTCCATTTCTTGTATCGGAGGGCAAAGTGTTGTTGCTGTTATTGTTGTTCTTGTTGCCGGGGGAATTGTATTTATTGAGCTGGAGGACGCTGGACGAGAAGGCAAGATTTGTTGCGTTTGTAACCGAAGGATGTGTTTCTTGCCGAGAGGCCGTAGTATCACCAGAGGGTGGGGCAGTTACGCGGCTTCTGCATTGGTTTTGCTCGATATTTATCATATTAGTGATTCTGAATTTCTGTGAGAGAACGCCCGTATGACCATTGTAGGACAATATTGTTTTACCAAAGAACAAATGTAGTTTATATCATTCATCAAAAGTATCAATATTTAATATTTTTCCTAATAATTAGGTATTAGTGCAAATTAAGTCCGAATACTATACCCAGGCTGTGGACACATGCATTTTGATATTAATGGCCGAAAGGTATACTGTTTCCCTTTTTATTTAAATTAAGCTAACACAGTGTTAAAACACGGATACGGCCCATTCCTTTCCTTACACGAACAACTTGTTTGAGTGGATATATAAAAAAAGATTTTGTTCGATATAGGGTTAAATTCACTGACCCCGCTGTGAATGTATGTATGTCAGATTGTATGAAGGGTTGATCTCGCGTATCGTGTGGTAATACAAGAGTATTGTAGAGATAAATAAATTGTAAATTTAGTTTTTTCATTGTATCAGTGTTTACTTTTGTAAAAAAAAAAAATCGCCGTGCTCTACTTGGTGTAGTTCCGACGTGAAAACCGACATGTTTTTTTACCGTTGTAGTGCAAAGGTAACCAACGCAAGTAGTTAAAATTCCTGGTAGCGAACTTAATTGTTGTATTGTGAATCTCATCAGTGCCTTGTCACTTTGTTCGCTCAAATTTTGGTTGGCGGCTAAATAAACTAAACATGTGGAATAAGGTTTCAAAGTTACACAATGAAGCAGTATATATTTTCAGGTTAGTGGAAATCAAAAATAAGATACAAGGCTTCTGAGGTTCAAATGGTGGGTTTGGTTGGGGTTCAACGCCATACTTACGGTCATTTCACTCACATGATCGCGAACCAACTTAATGCATGAAGGAAACCACCATCGACAGGACAAATACAGGATATCAAAGGACGGTATGCAAAGACATCACAAACAGATCGGCTTCATGTTGCCCCTTAGCTCTGAAAGTACCAGGGCAACAGGAAGTTCCCTCCCTATCCTTCTCAAAATACAAAAGGATAATTAAAAATGACCTCAACCTATGAAAAGTTTGATTCCCCTTGAGGCTGTTACAAACAAAATACAAAAAACTAATGTTGTGCAGAAATTCATTTCCTCGTGGGTATGGAATGGGGATCAACTTTAATTTTGGTTCGTTGTTTTCAAACAACAAAGAAAGCCAAGACCAATTGTATACAAGATCTTAAAACGTCTTTACATATGTTTCCCAGACTGATCCTGTCACTTCGTCTTTCTATAGTTTATGTATGTTTGAATTATATTTACAGTACATAGTCCATTAAGATGGGTTTGATTAATGTATTGATGTGGATTATAAGCCGTTCTTAAAACGGCATTTAGTCGATACGATATGTCAAGTTGTCAAAAAAACATTAACATACCAATTGTGATTCATTGAATTTGCTGATTCACACGAGTTGATTCAGTGGATTTCAACGAATCGTATCGAGTAAAGGGTGAACGCGGCTTTAATAGTATCTCATTGACACGAAGAACCGCCTAATACAGTAATTCCCCCAGACGTTGCTTGAAACAACACAAATCAATCAACAGGCTAAAAATATATCAATGTATCAACTTGTCTTATTGATACATAGCAATTAAAGTGCCAAATATAATTGGTCCACATATATATATAATTATTCTCGTTTAACTGAAACCTTCAGTTTTACAAAGTTTCCTCTAGACGGTCCACACCTTCAAACGTGGACAAAGCAGTCGCCATATACGGTAAACGAAATTCCTTAGAGTAAGACGCTTAGCCGTAATCAAAAAACCAAACAATTTATTATGAACCTTAAGACAGATTTTCTGGTCTTCGATTCTTAACAATGTATGACATATGTGTGTCATACGACTGGTGATTACGACTGGTGACTTTGGTGAATACTGATAACTTCCGTTTCCAATAAGGAAGTAAATATTTATGTAGACAGGTAGCAATTATTACAATACGAAGTTGGGCAGATTTCTTCAGCCTTATAAATTTGCTAAGGAGTGAATCGAAGCGAGTAAGATTAAGTTGGCAAAATGTCAGACTCTATCCAGACAGAAGAGCGGGAAAGCAACGTTGATTACTGTTCAAATGATACTTTGAGAAATGGCGTTATTTTCTTCCGTGCTTTCATCATACTGCTTTATTTTCGCAGAAGAAAGCAACCAAGGCTTATTACATTCCTACAATGGTTAAGGTAATATTCATCAATGTTTTATAAACCTTTGTTTCTGCAACATTCATTTCCACTTGAATTACTATTGTCAAATTCATTGTTTTATAGTTGATCGTTTTCATTATTATTATTTCCAATACTATATCATGTACATGTCTATTTTTCTAACCAACAACCCCGATTTAGTGTGTTATGTGTGCAGCTCATGTTTCTCTCATGTTTTATGTATTTTTACTGAATCTGTTAATCTGCATCTAATATGAGTTCCTATCCATACCAGAAAGCGCCTCCCACGAGCGTGATATCGGGATCTCAACATGTCAAAGGTCATTTTTGGCGGGAATCCTTTTTAAATACGCGTAAGCTGGTTTATATCGGTTTGGTTGACAAGTGAAGACTTTAACCCATCCAAGCCATCAAGCCTCCTAGCTTTCCGTCAGGTAATGCATTTTATGAATTCTTTTAGATAAGCATTGGTGATTTTTCACTCATATTTCTTTCAAACAATTAACTTAATCGAACAGTCACATGTATTTAACATTAGAAAGAATAAGTTCGTGTCTGGTGAAGACTGACTATGTGAGGTGTGTTAACGTGTAACTTACGGCGTTAGGTTTTGTACCCTCCAATTATTAACTCTTTTAAGAATAATATCTTGACATTATATTTTTAAGCATAGATATGGTATACAAACGACAGCTTATTGTGAGATTTAAAAATAATAACTATAACGTTTTTCTAATTTCAATCACAAGGATAGTGATGATAATCTATTTCCTTCGTGGAATCAGTTATAGATTTCATTATTCTGAACCTTCTTCTGCTGAGGTCGACAGTCCGGTACTGTCAAACAATTCATCCTCCCCGGTTGATAGCTGACTGGGAATGTTAAATCCATTCTTTACAAATCCCCATTCTACAAGCTATTTTAAGTAAAGTATAATTAGTTTTAGTCGAAAATAAATTTAAACTGATTATTTCCAATTTCTAGCTCTTTCAAGCTCATTAAATAGCATATACTATCATCAACTATCATCAATGTTGGTTCATTGGTCGAGTCTAGAATTCCGTGTAGAATAGCATTAACTAAAACATGTTATGATAGACTCTTGCTATACTTGATGCTATTTATAAGTACTGTAGGCGATAAACTGAGCGAAACGGGTTCGGATCACTTTAATGTTAGAGTAAAGGTTAAGGCATGATTGACTGATCAAATACCCCTTTGTGATCAACAGTTTGCCATATATCGTTTTGTTGCACGACAACTGTCTGCGCTGTTCTATTCGAGCTATATTGTAACCTGTCCAAAAGAGTCTTTTTTAACATAATTTTGACATATCTTAGTTTATCG
Organism: Mopalia swanii; assembly: GCA_030265315.1. NCBI lineage: Eukaryota > Metazoa > Mollusca > Polyplacophora > Chitonida > Mopaliidae > Mopalia > Mopalia swanii. The sequence continues at coordinate 4,324 of JARDVA010033484.1, forward strand.
GTCAACCTTTCAAAACTAGAAGAAATTACAGATACGTATATGTAGATCTGTTAAACAAAATTTTTTATTTTTATTTTCAGTAGTTACCTATAAGCTTTGTTTTGTATGCACTGTTGTTATATTCTACATTAAGTGATTTAGAAAACACATCATTTGTCTCAACCATCATGGGACAGTATAAGTCCCTCATATAGAGATTCTGTTCCCGCTAGCGATTGTATGTTGTATTTATATTGTGCATGCATTTATATTCCGTTCCTTTGGCCCATGCATAAACCATTGGAGGTTGTATTAGTTAATTACACTTAAGTATCGATTTGTTGCATGTGAGATATGTCTGGACAAATAATGCAGAAAAACACACATTTGCTAGCCTAAGCATATATATACATATAAAAAGTCATTAATATATATATTTGTTGACATATATGCTTGTATATTTTTCTGATGACTTACAATTTTCTGTGCCCTCTACATGTGTATATTTTGGTGAGAATTGTAGATGTGCATGCCTAAAACACACCTATATCCCCACATGTATATACTCCCCTGGCTTCAGAGTCAACACGGACTGGGCTTTCTATAAATTGTACAGTCCGGATCTAATCATACTGTTGAAGTACGGACTTTCTTTTGTTGGTACTTACTTTTAGAGAAGTTTTGATTTGTTAACTTGACCCCAATTCTAGACAGTTTCCTCCAATCCACGCCTCTGAATGTGATCCACACTCAACAAATAGGCCAGACAGCATTGTGCTGGTGACAGTTTAACATTTAGCCATTGTGAAATGAGGAAGTTCAGATTCATGACCTTTCAAGTACCAGCATTACCTATTTATTACCTATAGAAACTCGGTCATGTAAGGCACGTGTCATATTGAAAATAATCTTTGTTGGGTGTTTTTCGATTACCCAGGCACCTCGACTGAATAACACTTACTTTTTAATTAAACGGTAGATTTAACGTGATAGCGATTTCCATTCAGTATCAACTTTGGTTAATAATGTTTCGATTTTTTACGATAACTGTTTAAGTTTGGATTCGCGCTGTAGTTGTTAGATTAAATGTTTTACTTGGTCTGTTTTGTCATACTGTTGTCCTCTCTATTCCTTCTATCGTTATATGCTTTACCATGAGAAACCCTAGTGGACGGTGTTTGTCTCTTTAATCCTGTATAAATAAATAATTAATTTAAATTAAATTATATTAGTATTTCAATGAGAAATTAAAATGCAGGAGGATTAGCTAGGTAGATTACTCTGTCAGGGAATTGAAGCAGACATATACAACACAGATCTGCTACTATCCTTGCAAACAAGAAAACACGTTTATCTACCAAACGTTCTAATGGGTTCCGTCCTAGCCAAATAAAAAAACACTCGTTTACACGTATATGGCGTCTGCGGGAAACAAATTTCTCAACTTTTATATATCTTGCTTTTCACAAAACATAATGAGCTAACTTCAACACCAAGCTTATTATTATACAAATTGCTGACTTATATAGCATGCAGAAGATATACATTGTAGAGGCATATGTATTAAACACGGACTAGTTTGAAACATAGAATTTTCGATAAAATTTAACAAAACTTTGACGGCGTTTTGCATGATGATCAACCGTAATAAAACAAGGAAATCGCTGTTTATATGTATTAATGATTCAGCAAATGACCAGAGAAGCTTCCGCGTCAAAATGAAAATATCGTTGAATAATCTTTTTTTTATTATTATTTGCAAACATAAACTGTTCACCAATTATTTAGTATACATGTTGACAGGATTATAAATAAAAAGAATTAAGATTAGAATTAATACTGGAGAGATAGACGGCATTCCAGCTGAGCAGTAGCAACTTAATCTGACTTGCTACTTCCGCCATCCAGTGACAATAAACTATAAACTGACAGTTATACGACGGAAAGTAATCTCTAGTGCATGCGTATATATTATGTTACGTAACACCTGGTGTTTAACTCATAAATACAAACTAGGGGGCTTGTGTATAATCCGGTTATATATTGACATACCCGACCAACAGTTTTTAAGCTCTTAGCCAAGGACTATATAGCTTATATAGTGTATGCTTATAACTAAAAGTTTCTGTCAAAATAAGTATATAATTGCCTCTTCTAACTGGGCACTCTTCCGTCCCTGACAAGACATAATCCAGTCCAATAGGCCACTAACATGTGAAGGTTTTTACCTGTATAAGAATAATCATTGTGCATCCACACAACATTACCTACCACACAAAACACCAATAATAACGGCTGGTTGAAGGGGAGCTTCCTGTTGCCCAGGTGCACACTGACAAAGCCCATCTGTTTATGACGTTTTAATATTTGATCTTGTGATTGTCCTCCTGCCTTTAAATTGTTTGTTGTCAATGGCGTCAATGGTGCTTTCCTTCACCCATTGGGCTGGCACATTCGCCATATGAGTGAAATAGCCTTAAGTGCACCTTTAACTCCAAACAATCAATCAATCAACACATATAATGATCTTAAATAGCTTCCATTTTTTTTAAATTTTACAACAATCTGTTAAATCATAATCCCATTTCCCCTGTTTGCTATGATTTAATTTGTTCTTCCTTTTTCCTTCAATAGCAACATTCCCCACTTATTTTACGTACATATGTATAACAATGTACAGTAATGTTTTAATGAAGTTGCAAATTAAAATAAGTCATGAATAATTTACAACAATCATGTTTTGCAGTTGTCTTTTCTCCTGTATTTTTTATAACAAAACGTACATTAATTCTTAAGGATGTATTGCAATCTGGTAATATACGATACACATATCCCAGTTATTTTTAATAATAAAATGTAGGTTAATATATATAACAATCTGTTAACAATTCATTCGCTATTTATTTTTAATAACAAAATGTACATTGATTTATAGATTCTTCTTAAACTAAACTACCGCTTCTATTTATTTAACATAACAAAATGTGTATAATAATGAAATACAATCTGTAAACACGATATCTTATTCCCATTTAGTTTTACTACCAAATTGTATATTAACTTACAATAATATCTTCTGAGAGCAGTAGAGTTTTATTCGACTTGTCACCAGCAATTGGTGAGTGGTTTCTTAATGTATTAGACATTGTATGGCACAACATGAGCACTGTGCATTTATTGTCTTAAAATATATTATATTAAACGACCTGAAATTCATCGTAGTTCAGAAAGACTCTTTTTAAGTATGCTGGCAGATTTTTTTTTTTTTCAGTTTAGTTATTGATATTTTCTTTCCTTTTTTTTATTTTTTTTTTAACATTCATTTGACTTGCAAAGTTATAGATGTAAATAACAAGAAACTAAATTTTAGTTCCTGGAAAAATATTTCATTTTAATACAACATAACCCAAATGTTCGCTAATAAGTTATATGTCTTTAAAGAGAAAATATATCACTGAGTTTTCCTCCGTATATCTGTTGAAGTTATCGTTTTATTGTGCTGTTGTATTTTACAGTCGCCTCGCCATGTGCCTATGATTGATATTATAAATCATGTGCACACGTCTGACTTTTATGTAATTAAATTGTATTCCCAAATTGTTTATCTATATATATGAAGCTGTTGAACGGTGTGTTCACATATTTATGCGAAAAAAAGTAATTTGGGTTCAACAATGAAACTCCGTTATATTAGAAGATAGACTAACAATTAAGCAGGCAAACAGCGAGTTTGTTGTGAAAAACTTGTTATATATTTGGAGAATGTCTTTTTGCAAGGAGCACTTCTTTGAACTACATCATCATTTTTAAAATCAAAGCCATTGTTTGTCTAATCTGAGATAATGAAGTCAGACTCCTTTTGTCACGACGAGGTCTTATTCTCTTACAGGTAGATTTTTTTGCCTCGCAACTAATCTTCCCAAGCCGTCAGCGCAGAACTGTCTAAAAACATTAAATAGCCGCTTAAACAGAAGTTTGTTGTTATGTTTCCATTTTAGAGTCTTTGTCGGTCCAGTTTTCTCTTCAGACAGGGAAACTTCCACGTCTTTTCTTCTAGTGATGTGAAGTTATGATACTAGAAAGGCTCTTAGAGGTACTCACGATCCGCCCGCGGCGGTATCAACTTAACTCATCTCACTTATTAACAATCGGCTCTGTGCAAATACCGCACATTTTTACTTTTGTCAAAACAAAAGATTGTGTGGAAGAAAATAGAAGATTATCAAAAGCTAGTCAACAAAAAAAAGATGAAGTAATTGGACTGTTTAAAAAGGATCGTGCTGTATGTTGATCTTCTGATAGACGGTAAAGGGAAATGGATTGGGAAGATAGCGAGAAACTTGTCCGACAGCACTGAGCCATCAAGCCAGGCAGACCTGTGATGGGAATAAATTTGAACTGTTTCAGTAGTATAATGGACTCCGGCAGATGCATTTCTTAAACTTGAACAGCAAATTTTCTATTTTTAAAATAAAACAATTAATACAAAAATGTTATTCGATTTAATGAATGTCGAATAAATTTTAATATCTTAGTCAGTTAGAGATGTAAAAACTGTATATTTGTCTGTAGTACTGTACACCGTCATCTTGTACTTAGATGGGTATGTTTTTAAAATATAATAGATATAGTACATATCATCTATAGTGATAATAACCAATTCGGGATATTTTCTGAAATTCTGTATTTAAATCTAAATCTTTACTCTCAGTATTTAAAACAATTAAATATATGGCTCATCTGATTTTATACATCGTCAAAATGAACTATTCCCCTTTTACTCTAAAATTAATTACAAAATTAAGATTATGTTCCCAGAAACACTGAATCACAGAATGTGAAAAAATTATATACACTCATGTAAAACCATTAATGTGTTAAACACACAGGGAAATAATCTATAAGAGAGTATACATATACATAACAAATAAATTAAGAAAGAAAAAAAAGTACAATTAAAAATTACAATAGAACTACATGCAAAAAATGAAATTTATCGATACTTTCCAGTTCATGCACATAAGAAAAAGTACCATTCCCTATACTGCCATTTACTGCTAACTAATATAATACAGGGTCATTTTAACGAATGGTCCCGTTGGACAGTTGCCCCACGAGCTTATAGGGGCCCTAGACTAAGCTATGTTTATTTTTTTGTAACTTGCAGAGAAATAGAACTCTGATGCAGACGAGGTTTGCAACCAACAAAATGTTATCAGTATATTCGTTCTTTAGGGTTAAGATAAACACTAAGTTTAAACAAATTCTAGTTCAGAAAAATGTCTGCAGTCGATGTGGAAAATTTCACTCCAGATGCTGAAGTTTTTGGTATATCATATTTTTAATTAAATGACTTAAACAAACAAGTAGTTTTATAGGTTTATCTGTGCAATTAAATACAAGCTCAGTGCTGGTATTCTTGATTTATTACTGCATTGCTAGCAAAGCGAAAGTTTTGCTTTTGTAAAATGTCTTGTTTTAACAAATAATTGTTAAATAAAAATAATTAAGTTACAAGTGTTGTACTTTGAGACATGTATAACACACATGAGTGTCAAGTACTCTAAAATCCCACCATGCTTCGCTTCAGATTGTCCCAAGGGGCACCAGTTCATTGCTCTGCCCAGGGGGCTATGCTGCTGTTAAATCGGCGCTGATATAATACTTGTGTTTTGTCCGCGTGATTGGCGTGTATGGGCACCCGGGGAAGTGCTCACGGACTTGCAGAGAGAGAAATATATTAAAGAGGGCAGAGTTAATATTATATCACACATCAGCAGGAAAGGACGAAACAAAGGAACAAAACAAGCAATCGGCTTCTGTTTCCCCTCTTCTCCGAGGGCTTCATGACATAAAAGTAATTCCCCGTCATGGGATATGTATACGTATTGTCTTTGTACTAAATGTGTATCTTTCTCCATGCCCTGCCCAGGGCCATGAAAATAAAGAATAGAAGAATTAATTGAGTATAGCAGAGTATATACTGCAAATTGCCACCTGTTTTCTGTCACAACCCATCAGCTTCATGCTGACCGTTATTTATTTATGGAGAATAATAGGTATAAGTATACATTTTCTGCCAATCACCCAGCTCTAGCTCTTTCCGCGTTATAGCAATTCCAAAGTTCCAAACTCTAAATCTAATTACTGAAATGTTTATTATACTCGTGGTTTGTACACTGAATTCGAGAGAGAATTTGCAGCTTTTGTTTTGATGACAAAACCAGTGTAGACTGGGTTTACCCGAGGTCAATTAACCGTAAAACACCGCCTTCTTAAAAAGCTTGAAACTAACTCGAATGTTAATATATAAAAATTAATAAAAAGATCATTTAGAGCCCCCTACGCCCTAACTGTGGGTTTTTGCTTCACGCCAGGTATTAGCCCCGAAAAGGTAACCGTTATTTCCAAACAACAATACGCCGTTGGAACTGTTGGCAAAAGTGCCGTTCGTCAAGGCTCCACTCTTTTCCATATCTTCTTTTGGATTGATATCGTTTCACTTTATTTGGAGATGGCACAAGTCTTTATGCTGCGACTACTGTTCTCAACGAAAAAAATGTGTCTACATGTAAATGTGACAAGAACTAAATACATGGTCATCAAACTAGGAATTCCATACTAGTCACCCCACCCTTTTATAACAATTAAAAATCTTGGAGATGCGTTCATATAGGCGCTGCCTTGTTCAGAATCAGGAAATAAATTATTGTTTAAACCAAAGTATTAATATATTCTCCCACTATAGCTCTCATGTACTGAAATCAGCATTAACGGATTTAGTATCATATAGCCCACAAATCGCACACACTATAATGTACCGTAAAAGTTACAAATTAAATGTCCTTTAGTGCTTGACAACTTTCCTGTTGAACTCGGATCGTTGAATTCTCTATCGCTATTTAAATCAAAACTAAACTTTATTTTTAAGACTTTTTACAAGATTTCCGTAATGTTTCATTTTTTTCTGTAAATGATAACTATTTATCTATATATAAATAATGTGTATCCACTACAGCCATGTCTTAAATCCCGTGACAATTATGGGGGGAAAACGAGTTTTGTTCCACGTTTATCCAAACATAAAAATTATATGCTATATTATGGCGTATAAATAAAACGAAAGGAATACGGTCAAACTCAAAGCGAGGCTATGACCTAATAAAACGCAAACCAAATAAATATGATTATTTAGTACTCCCAGTATATATGTGACTATATTTGATAAGAGATGCACACAGATACACAGTCTGACTTTTCAATCGACAAAATCTTATTTACATGTTTCTACAAGACAAACGAAGATTCTACATTATAAAAGTACTACATTTTTATACTCCTTGTTGAAATTGCAACTAGTTATTTTAGAAAGAAATCATTGCTGTCAATTTATTCTCAGTTTATTCGTTGTTTTTGTTTGTTTGTTTTTTGTTGTTGTACCAGTACTTTATTATCCCCGTTCTATTATTATGTATAATATAAATACATGTAATAGTATTTTGTTTTTGACTGAATGGTTTGGGTGTTTATTTATTTCATTGTAATCTGTGTTGTGATATGACAAATAAGAATTATACAGGTGCTGTCATTTATTTACCACGGCTTATTTGCCTTAATTCGCAAGACGAAAAATACAGTTTAAATGGCACAGATTCTCTGTTAATAATCGGTCGATATTTTGTCAAATTAACCCTTTAACCAATATTCAACTTGCGCTTTTAACATAATAACCTACGGTTATATTAATTTGAGTCATTTTGTTTACACTTTAGTCCATTAATTTTCGCAAAATTTATTTCATTTAATGTTTTTTGTGAGGGGAGAATATTACGTAACATTCTCAAGACGTTTGTTACTCGTATTTGTATTGAGGGGAGGAGGAGGGTGGCATATTTTATTTTTAACACATTTTATTGGGCATGTGTCAATTATTTGTACACATGCATGGCCCATAGAACTCCAGATTTCGGTTCAACCCAGGTCGGTGAGTATACTTTCTGGAATTCAATAGATCGATTTCAATCTATTTATCTCTCTGACCAAATATGATCAGTGAATATGATGTTTTGGCGTCAATAATTTCATCTCTCACCCTGTTTTTTACGCCATATGGAAATCTGTTCATCTTGCAGAATAATCAGAAAGTTAAAATGAACAAAATATATTTCATTAAGCCTGGAATCCGTTAATTATCATCTCTTCAGTCAACGCATTGCTGTACTAAACAGCTCAAATGGGACTCAGTTCGCGTTTCAACAGGAAGTGCGCATGTTTATCTTGCCAAACTGTAAACCGGTCTATATAGCACAGTTTCGAGAGGGATTTCCCTTGACAACTAGGCTGACTTACGTCACTCGGTGTTTACATTTTAACTCATATGCAGTGTGC
>JARDVA010033816.1:0-12684 GCA_030265315.1 Mopalia swanii
CAGCCCAATGGGTGACAATGAATGGTGTGCCAGCCCAATGGGTGACAATGAATGGTGTGCCAGCCCAATGGGTGACAATGAATGGTGTGCCAGCCCAATGGGTGACAGTGAATGGTGTGCCAGCCCAATGGGTGACAATGAATGGTGAGCCAGCCCAATGGGTGACAATGAATGGTGAGCCAGCCCAATGGGTGACAATGAATGGTGAGCCAGCCCAATGGGTGACAGTGAATGGTGTGCCAGCCCAATGGGTGACAGTGAATGGTGAGCCAGCCCAATGGGTGACAGTGAATGGTGAGCCAGCCCAATGGGTGAAGGAAACCACCCTCTATACACTAGGCAACAAAAATTAACACATCACACACAGATGGGAATCATATAATTTTCATGTTGCCCATTACATGTAGCTCTGAGAGCACCAGGGCAAAAGGAAATAAGAGCACCAGGGCAACAGGAAATAAGAGCATCAGGGCAACAGGAAATTCCCTCATAACCCTGTGCTGTTCAAATTGGGACAATGTCAAGTTTTGGGGCAAAGTGTATCAAATCTGAAGAGATACTTTTGTTTGTTTGCTTGTTTGGAGTTTACGTTCAGGGCAATTTCTAGACAAATTTCCCAGGTTCCTATCCCAAATTCCTATCCCATAATCAGGGTTGTGAATCCGGTTTTAGCTTGATTTTAACAGGGATATTACGAAAATAGTAATATATTGACATTAATTTCAGCTTGAAATAGTTTGGGCGCCCATAGGTTTTTCCGTAACTTAAATGGCTCTGGATACTGCATTGACGTTGTACAGAAGGTATTTCACTTATAGGACGATGGATTGTCAACTGATGAGACTTTTGAGAATCTGCGGATCTACATGTATATATACATGTATGTTATAAATATTAATAGAAACTTACATTGTACTTCATTTTGATTGAGGGTTGATTGAATGTCTGTTTAGTTGATTGATTTGTTGTGTTGTTAATTCAATTGTGCAACTAATAACTTGTACAACTAAGTTCTCTTTGTTAAACCATCTTTGGGTGTGTTCATTGTTTGATAGGCACTTAACACCATGTATACCACAATTGCTTCATTAACTGAGGCCAGGGAGTGTGGCAAGGGCGTACAATGGACCCGGACTTCTTTAACTATATACACCTATAACTCAGAGAAAAATGTGTGAATTCATCTCAGTTGGCTTACAACCGATTAACAACAACAACGGCAATGAACAAGGTCTACATTGTAAGGATGTGTACAAGTTACGACGTTTGTATATTTAGACTGGAGACCCTGCACGTTTAACCGCGTAACAAGGGCGGGTTCCCACTTCCAAGCAACCCTTAACTCTTGTACACACATACACAATAGGCTGTGTTGTGTAACCATCTAACTTGAAGATATTATGGCCACGGACTTGTCACTTATCTAGTGACAGGTATCAATCAAATCACCAGATAAGAAAAATAGAACTTGTGAAGTGCTAAGTCAGGAAGTAAGAAAACTCACCATACATATAATACAAGGAAGTTATTTAATATTATCTGTCTTTTAAAAGTACCGGATTTTGACATATTTTTTATATCTGCATGTAATAATATACTTCTGAACAGTAATGATCACACTGGTATAGTGATAATGATCAATTAAAACTGATGAATCAGATCATGTTCTAGATACACTCCCAGACCCAGAGACAAGTTACATAGAGTTACAATTATGACCGATTGATGTATTATTAATATCAATAATATGAGGTTTTGCATAAAAACTTTTACATACATTGTACATTTAAATAAGTATTTGACTTGAAACATGGCAGTGATGTCAGCATATCTACATCAGAGGTTTAGCCAGAAATCAATCCAAAATGGTCATTTATTTTGCTTCACTACATGTAGTTTTGAACTATTAAACTGGATGTCCAATTTTTACAATTTCCTTATCTCCTATATGTTAAAGTTTCTGTAAAGGGTGTCCAAATGAGACAATTGCTCAATTCAGGGTGTCCAAAGGTCTGGTGGACACTCCTCTGTCTAAGCTTTTGATGATTGGTGTTTAACGTCATACTCAAGGGTATTTCACTTATATGACGATGTGCCAGCCCAATGAGTGAAGTAATCCACCCTCGACACCACTGGCAACAAACAAAGACAAGATGGGAAAAATACAGGACACAATAATACAGACACCACAAACATATCAGATTCCTGTTCTCCTGTAGCTCAGAGCACAAGGGCAACATGAAGCTCCCTCCAACCACCCGCCTCTGCCAAAGCTTTGCTTACATTAATTTACATACATGTATGAACCAGGTTCATGTTAACAGATATATATGTTTGCCTTCAATCACATAATTAGATTTATACATGTACATGTACAAAGGTCATTTATTTGGAGTTAATTAAACTACATGTATATTGATCTAACAAGTTTTATCTTTTTGTTCTTTTCATGTAGAAAAATATACACTTTTAGAATATTTATAACTACATGTATCTTTAGATTTTTCATTAGATACTGATGCCCCCATAATCCTTTCACTAAATTCATAATTGTTTCAACATGTGCCATGTGCATTTATTGTTTTGTAATTAAGTATATTGTTAATGTGTTGAGCTGAAACTGGCTGACAAAAAATGTCAAATACACATTGAATAAAAATAGTGAGTTATTAGTGAAGCTAAATCCAGAATAGCAAGGAAGATTTTTTATTGACTAGAAAATGTAACAATAATCTAAACTTGTAAATAATCACAAAGCTTTGTACATGTAATAACATGTAGACAAAAAATACTTATTTCCAAGCGGCGAATATTGATTACACACAATAACAGCATATTTTTTTTAACGGATTAATATCATTAATAAATGTCTTCCGTTTTGACAGAATAAGATAATAAAAAGGTTCAAAATGTTAGAACTTAGAGGCACATGTAAAAACACACAGTTGAGAAGGGAATTACAGTTTTTGAGAGCTGTCATGATGAGAACATCTAAATTAAGAAAGTGGGAATTTATAATAATAATTTATATAGACAAAGACTGATTAGTGTTTATGGCACATTTTTTAACCAAGCAGGGACCAATATTCTTTTTTATAATATTGAACTCTTTGTAACACATGTACATACCAATATAGATGTAAGCTTATATTTTGTATCACGGCTTGTCATTAGAGTCTGACAGGGGTTCACAATTAAAACATTATAAATGTGTTTCTCTCCAATATTCGTTAACAATAAACCTTTTTTTCCATGTGATTCTGACCTGGAAGAAGGAAACCATCCACTACGTCCAGGCAAGATGACAAGATGCAAAACAAAGACATCACAAGCACATGATCAGCCTTGAGTATGCCAAGGCCAGTTTTGGGGTATACAGGTATAATTAAACGTAAAGGTATTTTGCTTCTATGATATAAGTTCAGAGAACGACAATGGATTGTCCACTACCTGCAATACTATTAAAGTCCATATGTTAAACCAAGAGGAAACCACACTGGTGATTCTAGGGCAATAAATAATATCTCTATAACCACCCACACAATTCCTATGATTTGTTTGTTTGTTTGATTGGGGTTTACATCGTACTCAAGGGTATTTCACTTATATGACGTAATGACGACGGATTGTCCATTTCCAACTGTTCCTTGCCCTAGTATGGTGGAAAACCAGGAGGAAACCTCGTAAAAACCACCACCGCGATTGCGGGAGCCACATCTTGTGACTCACTCATATACATGAGGTTCCACAGATGGACTCGATCCCGTGAACGGTACATCGAAGCAGTTGCACTCGCTAACCACTACGCCACGGCCGTGGGCCCCACAATTGCTATAATGTCACTGACAAGCATAGTATTAGCCAGAAATCAAGAAGAGGGTGTCTCAAATGGCTTCTTGGGGGTCTCAAAGACACAGAGACACCCCTCTGGCTAACACTATGCTGACAAGTGACCTGATACACGTAGAAAAGACTTTATAACATAATAAGTGACAAGGTCTTCTAAAGGCAGACACCCGTCCACCGGTCCAAATGGACATCCCCAAGTGAACAATTGTCTCATTTGGACTTAAGAAACTTTAACATGAAGGAGATAGGAAAATTGGACACCCAGTTATTTGAAAAGTGAAACAAAATGGCCATTTTGGACACCATATGGTGTACATGTATGTACTTTCGATTTCTGGCTAAGCCCCTGGGTCACTATAAAAGGCAACATTCATGTTACAATGTACTAGATCAGAGAGAACCAAACATTTCCAAAAAGCTTCCTGAAGGCTGCAGTCATCTCGACCTGGCCACAATTTGCAAATAAAGTTGACTGATATTAAGGGTTGTTTTAAGCTGGTTTTAATATGGGTGAGGGAGTGTACTGAACTCTTTACTCGATGTCATTTCACCACTATGACTGTGTGTCAGCCAAACCTGTCCCTGAACACTGTTACAGATAGGCCAGAATGTTACCTGACCTATCCCTGAACACTGTTACAGATAGGCCAGAATGTTACCTGACCTATCCATGAACACTGTTACAGATAGGCCAGAATGTTACCTGACCTATCCATGTACTATACCTAAACATGTGTGCCAGGTGATAATTCGTTAACATAAATATAGGCACAGGTGTGAATATTCAATTAAATAATAACTAAATATTTATGCATGACAATTCAGTTGTCATCATGTGTACATATATAAATATGTTTACAAGTACTGGTAGGGTGTAAAAAAACATAGCTGGCCCTTTCACTGTAACTATAAAGTCTAAGACTTGGCCAAATAAATATTCAAAATTCAGCTATTTGGAAAATTAATAATATTCGACAAACGTTTTTTTTTAACATGTGGGTTAGCAAGAAATGGTTTGTTTTGTTTGATTGGGGTTTAAGATATATGTAGGGGAAGATACATGTAATTGTTACATAGTAGCTTCCCTGAAGAAATATAACAGTCTTAAATTAATACCAAACAATTTACATTCATGATTTTATGATTTGTACATGTATACTTACATACACATATATATTCGTATACAATGCATTAATGCTTGAACATTTCTAAAATTAAAATACAAACTGTTGAATTATAGGATGACATTGATTTATTCATCATAGTCGTTTAAAGGGTAGTTTTAACTATATTCTGTTTTTATTTTAAACTAAATTATATAATGTATGTACCTGTAGAATGAAGCCAATACCAGCAAAGATCACCCACATGTCACATTGTGAGAGAATACATTAAAACTTGTTTTATCTAATGCATGTCAGGTGTGTACACATGTTTGATTCAAAAAGGCAGCTGAGTGAAATAGAAATTTATTACCATGAAAATTAATAACTGAAAGGACAAATAGAAAGCTATAAAAAAATTATGAATTTGATAAATAAGTTAATTAAAATGCAAGCACATTAAGACGTCCATAAAGAAAACTTTGCAGAATATCACTGAAAAAAATATCAATAAGCTTACAGGGTGATTGTGACTGAATAACCAGTAACATCTGTCATCACGTTTGTCGTTACATGTACATCATCATGTAACAAATCAAGGGCAGAGTAAAGTCCCAAATTTCACGAACATACATGTACCCCTCCCCCAGGATGAGCCCATCCAAAAATATGGATAAATTCATAATATATTATTAATATTAATTTACATATCAAATGTTTGTTTGTATACTCAATGTATACACTTTTTTCAACCAATTAAATAATATATAAAAGATGAGATATTCGAATCCAAAAGTTAATTTGGATCTTTAAAGTTAAAATGAAACTGGAAGTAAAGAAAACTAAATTACATGTACATGTAGTTTGAACAGCACCCCACAAACACCATCAATATTTAGCATCTGTACAAATAAAAGTTATAATCAGTCAAGATACAAAACCCAACAGTCTGGAAAGAAACAATAATGAAAGAACATTTATTTCCAATAAAATGTCATAAAAATTTAAGGAAATGAAATAAAGTTCAAGAACTTCAAATATTCTCACCTTTTTCCCTCGCTTTCTGTTATTAATCAATGACTTTCCCACTACCACAAAGGCCCCACTGAACTCATAATTGCACGGTTGGATTTTTTTCGATGATGGGGATGCCCTCTGAGGGCTTGATTGTTGTTTACTTTCCGTAATACTTGATAAGTCTAGTCGGGGCACCACCCCATGGGCACTGCCCACTTCTGACGAGGCATCTAGGTTAGTAACAGGAATGTCATCAGAATTGTTAATGTAATCGTCGATATTAGACCGAGGCGTTATTGAGGAATCGGTTGAATCACTAGATGAATTTAATGACGTACGTTTCTTCGGAACCGGGTCAGATGGGCGAGAGTTACTAGGACGCTTAACTCCTTCTTGGTTAGCCTTGAACTTACCAGCCTGATAAAACCATGTCTTACCGGCTTGAACATAACTTTGGTCATCTTTATTATCGCCTTCGAAACGATTCCGTGAGCGGTTCGATTCTGTACCAGTGGCTGGTGGTCCCACATTAACAGTTTTTGATTTTGCTGGCCCAACTTGAACCATGGGAACAGATGGAGCCGGCACCTTAGCTGATGGTCGCAGTGGGGCTGTACTCTTCGTGGTCAGTGGTCCAGAGGAATATGTCGAAGATGACTTCGTCACACTTACAGAGGCATGTAAACTTGAACTTGTTGAATTTGTTGATGCAGACGAAGATAATGACAAACCTGTTGGTTTTGTTGGAGGAGTATTTGAAGGAGGAGTTGCTCTAGATGCACTGGTTGCAGAACTTTTACTCACATCTGTCTTAACAGAATCATTTGCTGTGGTTGTTGTTGTTGTTGTAGAAGAGACATTCTCGATTGACATTGGTTTAGTAGCATTAATATTATCCTGATTCCCAGAGACAGATTTGGAAGTTTCGTGTAATTTCGATCTTGATGGTATAGTTGGTTTTTTCTCTGCTGGTTTATTTTTCTGACTTTCCGCTTTAACATTTTCCACATTTCTAGGTTTTGAAAAGTCTGATATACTATCCGCATTACCACTTACTTTGTATGATGACGCACTAGGGACTTTAGTAGTGTTGTTTATGGTCACTGACGTTGTTGTTGAAAGGGGCTTACCAACATTTATCACATCTTTGTTCTGATTTAACAAGTTGACGGGTTCAGTGATAGAACTTGAATTTGTAATCAAAGAACCTGAATTTGGCCCAATTTGATCAGAACCACTATTGCGCTTCCATGAATAAGTTATTTCTTCTTCCGTTTTCGGTTTCACATGACGTAATGAAGCTCTTATGGCGTCGTACACAGGATTTTCATAATCTCGATCTTCAATATTATTATCCACTGAGCTGTCAGCTGAAATGTCATTCTGTAAATCGAAACTACTGTCTCTACTAGACTCACCGTTAACTTTAACAACATCAGGTAAATTGTCCACTGGCTTGTGTTTTGAGCCATTAGTAGATACACGATTAGAAACTGACGAGGGTGGTGCATTAGAAGCTTTCTTCCTTCGTTGTTTCGATATGTCATTTTTCTCTAGACGAGAAGATTCAAACCTTTTACGATATGATGAAACAGTATTTGGTTTGGGTAACTCGTCGTGCTCTAACTGTCGTTCTGATGAACTTGTGCGGCGTCTTCGCGACGAGACGCGATCCTCATCATTGGGTCTTGTTGATGGAGTGGAATCAATAATGATAATATCCTCACGTCCTAAATTAGCATCCGGGGCGGAGCGGTGTCGTGCATCGGATCCTGAGCGACGTCTGTTGTCTAAAACTTCTACACTACCAGAGCTGGATCTATCAGAGTAAATTCTGTTACTTAAATTCTCCACACTTTTAGCCTTGCTGTAATATTGTAGATTAGAACGAGGGCTTGTTGTGAAAACTTCATCACCTACACTGATGCGTTGAGAATTGGGCATCTTTGTTGTGTCATTGTCAACCAAGTTTTCTAGACTTGACGACCTCTTTGGTAAATGATGATTGAAGTTAGGGTGAAGGGCTTCTTCCTTGGCTCGGAGTAATGCAAACTTATCGAGAAGTTTGTGTACAAATCCTGAACCTGGCTTATATTCCTGCTCCATTTCTGGCATGTCGATAGCGTCGGAGCCACTGAGCCTAATCACACCCATAGAATCACCAGCAGATTCACTTGAGAAACTTCCTGTAGAATAAGCACGAGTATATTCCGGCTTGGTTACATTTTTCAGTCCAAAATTTTTCACAAAGGGATTATCATGAACAGAACCTATTCTCTCTTCGTCGACTAGAGGCCCGTTAATAACAGAGTTTGGAGAAACTAGTGGGCCATTTGAATTCTCTTCTAAATGGACCGGCTGATTTACCATGTTATTTACAGTAATTTTAGAGTCTACTTTAGTGGGTATATTCCACTCAGAAGACGTATCACTAGTAACTAAAACGTCCACGTCACTCTGTGAAGGTCTCCCAGGGACTGATTTTCCCACAGTTCTACCTTCGTTTCGGTTCAGATCTCGACTTGATGACGAACCGCTGTGTGAATAGAAAAAGGTGTTTTCACTTATTTGAGTTTTGGCCAGGAAATCTGCCTTCCGATTTGTCGAGTCGGACGTAGGCTGGCTTTCCCGATCAACTTCTTCCCCGCGACGCTTTTTGTCAAGAATAGTCTGCCTCCAAGGCGGTATTGACGCCATTTCAACTACAGCTGTCATATATATGGTTATTTTTGGCTACAAGTTGGCAAATAATTGGTCGAAAGTTGAAAGAATTAACAAAAAAGAGCCGTGCCAATGTACACTATCTTTTCAAGCAGTGAGAGCCTAGGAGATGACGTCACCCAGTCACCACCCCGTTTCGAGGGTCATTCAAGCGAGATGCCGATCATGCGACACGAATATAACTCGATTTTTAAATAGAACGTGATGATTTTACCTCATAAATCCATTGTTAGCTAAACATTTTCAACGACGGCTCACATATTCGGTTTCATTTCTGTCCTTGAGACAAAAACTGCTCATCTTCGCGCAAAGTTATTCACATAATTTTGACAACAGTTGGCCGACATTCTTGTGTTGTCGATACAGGTTTGTTAAGGGAGATAACCTACGTCTGTTGACAATTTTTTACTTCGGTTGTCTGCCCTTATTTGGATACAATTTTACAGCACAAGTGGCCAACTATAGAAATTTGATTATAAAATCACTTTTGACGCTTTTGTAATGTATTGTTTTCAAATACACTTCAATGTAGCTGTTGAATGTATACTATAAGCAGAATGGCCTAACAATAATTTGGATCGTAAAAAATACGAGATGTTTGAAAATGTATGTATTACATTTTGATCTATAATCCATTTAGTTGATAAGTAAACTTTAATTTCGAGGCTTTTTGTACAAAAAAGTATCAACTGTTCCACATAAGCCCCTAATGCAGTGAAAGCTAAGAACCGTTTGCCTATGTAACGGTGGCTGTTTAGTTGCATCAGCGACTTGACTCTAAAGAAGTGAGATTAAGCGATTTTTTTTTTTCGAATAAATGCGACGCTTTATATATATTTTAAAATTGATCACACATGCACAGTGGTGTCGATTTGTAAAAAAAAAATCATCTTGTGTTGCACCGACGCAATATATATACCTGTGATCACATAGATCCAGGTATCGTCAATGCAGTCTTACGCTTTATTGACAGTGACCACACCTGCGTAGTTTGAACTTCACCTCAATTTAATCACACGCGCGGTTTAAATCTACATCAATATAAACATTGACAGCTGTTTGCTCAATTAGGTATATATGTAGGCAATTGAGACAACTATCACATAATAATAGACGACTGTGTTTGAATAATATATATACATTGCATCTGCCCGACTCACCCGAATGACTTTAAGACTATGTATTAATGTTCCATTAGCTTATAACTGGAACAAATATACATATCTGCTTTGAATTTGACTAGACCGTATACAGAAAGACGTAACATAATTATATTATACACATTAGTGGGATCCGCGCCGAGACATTGTCCATTATACATTCAATCGCCCTTATCTATACAGAATTATGTTAAATAGGTGAGCCTGTATGAAAATACCCATTCATATATACAACCGGCTTAAAATTGATTGGTATATCTGCTCCAGTCTTATATACACATTTAGAAATATAGACCATAAATGCCGTTTTTGTGATAATTTGGTGATTCAATTATTTTTTTGTTTAATATCAAAGTATAAATTTCAAGCAAATCGGTAAAACTGTAATTGTGCAAGTTACCTGTTTTACGCTTTCACGTAAAGCGGTCCGTTATGCGGCATTCTTCCATTACCAAGTATATAGCTTATGTTCATAAGCGCAGTATACAGGAAACAGCCCAGTCACTTAAGCGATACACGATATACATGTTCGGGCGGGTGCATATGTATTATTAACCACCTATTATTTCTATCGGCCTAAGTGTTATTAGGTGTATATAGACCTGTAGATAAATGTATACTTATATTAATAGCTTATACAACTGCCTTTTGTAACGCTAAGCAGCATATCCCTTTATGATTTCAAAACTGGCGGCGACAGAAGTCTTCTAACAATTTGAAATGATCAGTTTAATTTACTTATATATATATATGCAGCATTTTTTAAAACAATTTTAAAATTTACTTCATTAGCTTACAGGTAAATTAAGTGTGTAAAGGTGCAATATAACATAACAGTTAGCAGGTGACCACGTTTGGCTGTTTTCGAAATGTCCAACAAAATCGAAAATAATTAGGATTATTATAACACGTTCGTTGATCAAGATTCATTCAACCATGGTGATAGCTTGATCGGAAATTCTGCATTGATCATATATTTAACTGTATAGACTCTATTATTAATTGGAATCATTGAAATAATAATTAGACATCCGTTGAAAAATATTTGTGAAGCAATCAATCTCACTACATATTCTCAGTTAAGAATGTCCTGCAGATCGATCTATTGGCCATTTATCGATTGATTGGTCAAAAGGGATATAGAACAGTGGGTCTTTTTATTGTTAGATTATATAGATTAAATGAAAGGACAGATTGAGTGAGTGACTGATTGGAATGGATTGAGTGATTGAATGATTGGTTGATTGTTTGCCTTCTATATATAGTAAGTCGGCCGGTCATTATTTTGGCTAACTGGTTAATTTAGTTTGGCTCGTTCACAATTTATTCACTCCTTCGTTGTATTTTTTTTTTTTTTTTTTTACCTCAGATGTGTGATTGGCTGATTGGCGGTCGCATTGGCTGATTAACGCTATTTATCGTATTGAATGCATTGACTTTTATACCCAGTTTTTTCGGTTGTATGTCCCTGTCTTGTGTAAAACATACATGATCCGTATCATTGAGAAAGGTGATAGTATCTGCACTGAAATGTTGCCCGATAATAAATATAGAAGTTGAAATCCAAAGAATTGTGTTATGTTACTGCTACTGCTTCTTAATGCCACTAAAACAAGTTATGATCCGTATGTTCTACCATATAATTTGTGCAAGTTCGGTTATCTCCGATAATGTTCGTTAATTTCCGTCATTTTTTATACATATATTTTTCTTCTTCAAATATTACATTACATTTTATAGCGCTTTAATTATTTATAACACTTTTTACTAAATCAATTTACAGCACATTGTTGACACTAAGGGAATGTTTGTTTTGGTGCGGACCTGCATTGCATTAAAGCCCTTAGCAAACTGGTCGCTATGGGCAACTGTCCGTGGTATAGACGACGCCGTGTGTTCACAGTGGGGATGCAAAAGTGTTGTTGTCGCTGAGTTTAGGCAGTTCTCAGTATTTCTTATAAAGACAGGGAATGAAAGACAAGCAGTGAAATCAGCCTCAACAGTACTCTTATCCCCCACACCAAGCTCTGGAGAGAAATCATGGCGTTCGCTAAAGGCACTTTGACAAATACTGTAACTGTTGGACCCGAGTCATGGCGGAACACTTCGATGAAAGGAATGAAACTTTCGCAAAACTTGATACAGAAAAGTGACCGGGCGAATGAAATGGGGCGATGTTTCGACCCTTTTCCTGGCCTTAGAGACACTGCGGCGGATATGAGTAATGAAGAAGTACATAGATACAGCCGTGAAGTACGTGGTGTTGTTGCACGATTGAGAGAAAGTTTACTAGAAACAAACGAGGAAATAAAATCGCTCTCCAGAGGGAAAGAATCCCTGGAACAAGCATTGGAACACATACGTAAAGACATCAAGCTAAATAAAGACAGCTATTATTTCAGATTTTCAAGGCCACACCAGGAAAGGGTAAGTTAAAGAACAGAAACAGAGAAGAAAAAATGATCAACGACGGAAAAGATTGATTTGCATATATAAAGAGAGTGATCTTGGGTCAGGGTTTTAATAAAGTAAGCTTTACACAAATAAAAAAGTAGAGAAGAAAAATGTCTACCTACATGTAACTGGTTGCAGGGATTTATCTAGGCTTTTTTTCCGGTGGGGCACGTGGGCCCATTGACTTAATTGCAGGTGGGGCATTCCATGTCATTGTGGGCCCTTTAAGTTTGATCATTTTTTTTATAAACTGGCCAGTAAATATTAACCAACGTTTATACTTACCGGTACCGTAGGCCTAGGCTACTTACTTTTATTTAATGCCAAAAACAGAAAATAATTTGTATCAGTCTCATGGCTGAAGTAAGAAATGAAAAGGC
>JARDVA010034371.1:0-15161 GCA_030265315.1 Mopalia swanii
GTGTCAACATAAAACCTTACAGTAAGCTGCAATCGTGTCAACATAAAACCTTACAGTAAGCTGCAATCGTGTCAACACAAAACCTTACAGTATGTTGCAATCGTGTCAACATAAAACCTTACAGTAAGCTGCAATCGTGTCAACATAAAACCTTACAGTATGTTGCAATCGTGTCAACATAAAACCTTACAGTAAGCTGCAATCGTGTTCACATAAAACCTTACAGTAAGCTACAATCGTGTCAACATAAACCTTACAGTAAGTTGCAATTGTGTCAAGATTAAACCATACAGTACGCTGCAATCGTGCTAACATAAAACCTTACAGTAAGCTGCAATCGTGTTCACATAAAACCTTACAGTAAGCTACAATCGTGTCAACATAAACCTTACAGTAAGTTGCAATTGTGTCAAGATTAAACCATACAGTACGCTGCAATCGTGCTAACATAAAACCTTACAGTAAGCTGCAATCGTGTTCACATAAAACCTTACAGTATGCAGCTATCGTGTCAACATAAAACCTTACAGTATGTTGCAATCGTGTCAACATAAAACCTTACAGTATGCAGCTATCGTGTCAACATAAATCATTACAGTACGCTGCAATCGTGTCAACATAACACTCAAACTTAACACCAGACAATATATCTTAATATCTTAATCTTCGTCTATTCTTACTATTTACCAAAAAAAATGTAGATTGAAAATGGAATAGTGATTTAAATTCAATATAAGAGAAGTAAATTGTTTGACTGTAACTTCGGTAAAATTTGCTTAGTGTTTTGATACAAACTATGCTTCAACCAATCGCCTCTGAGCTATCTACAGTACGGATGAGGAAAGAGCGGATTCTGACTATATATTGTAGAAATCTGCTAAGTGCTTTGATACAAACTAGCCTGTATCCAATCGCCTCTGAGCTACATGTAGGCATATGGGTACAAAAAGAGCGGAGTGATGTCCCGACAGGAGTTTTTTGATACCATTGTCGCTAAATGCGTTGAGTTGGTCTCACAATAAAGGAAAACAAACAAAATCAGCTAGAATCAAAACGTTTTAGACGGCAGTCTTCATTTAAATTATGCATGGTGGGGGGGGGGGTGTCATTTTGTGAAGGGGCCCGCTGCCGTGGCTTAGTGTTAAGCGTGTCAGCTTATTAATCCCACTTCGATGTACCGTCCACGGGTTCTCGTCCGCATGATGACCCATCAGGTATATGGGTCACTCACATGTGGGATGTGGCTCCGGCAATCGCGGGCTTGTTTCGACGAAATTTCCTCTCCGTATTTAGGCAGAGAACAGTGTGAAATAGACCATTCGTCGTCATATAAGTGAAATACCCTTAGTTTGAACGCTAAACTCCTATCAAACAAACACACATTGTGTTATTGTCAGTTAAACAGGGAATGGTTATAGATAAGAATGAAATATTTTCTTTATAATGTGTCTAATGCAGCTGGATGTAGTTATAGGACTATTTTGCTAAATGTCGCAATATCTCTTTACTACTAGACCTGCTGGAAATATGATTGCACGCCAGAATCACAGAATATATTTACTTTTCTTAAAATGTTGTTTCTCCACGGGTAAGCTAACAGCATCGTATATACCAGGTACGTATTCATATAGCCTAATTTACTTTATGTCATTCATTAAGCAAATTCCATAACCACACAGCAAGATAAAGAAAAACTCCATTGGCATATGGCACAAAAATATCATCAAAAAATACACATCACAAATACGTAAGGGAAACCAAAATATAATTTATCCGCGTAATATACATGCATCAGTTTCATTAAGACTCTGGCTTCTGTACATTTGCCTCTCTTAATAATGTGAAGCTGTTTATACACTATTGGAAACTTCAACACGTATGCCTATTGTACCAAGCGTGAAAGTCGGACAGATTAGTTATTGGTTATTCTCAAGGAACTAATCAGTGTTAGGTTGTGCGTTTACTTAAACAATAAATAACCATGTGCAGAATTAGTTTGGTGGATTGATTGATTTATTGGTGTTTCACGCCGTACTTAAGGGTATTTCACTTATATGACAGCTGTGGTTATTCCAGCAACAATTGACACTAGAATAACCAAGATGTAAAGCTTTTCCATAATGTTGGAAAATTAATTTTCCTCCAATGCTAACAAAGACAGCATTTCCACTCTTTTAACAAACTACCGTTAGCCAGAGAGCCAGAATTAGTTTGAGCATATCCACAGCACAATGGTTTGAGCATATCCACAGCACAATGGTTTGAGCATATCCACATCACAATGGTTTGAGCATATCCACAGCACAATGGGCAGAGAATATACGTTCGTTTCTTGTCTGACCCACTACCAATTAGCAGCATGTCAGACTGTTTACAGACCTCTATAGGCTCTAACAAATACATAGGGACAAATCCATTTTTAACTTCTTGTAACCGAATGTATGTATGATACCCTTTATAAATACGAAAAAATCAAACAGTAATTTTATTCAATAACGTATTTTATTTACTATAAAACACTTACAAGCCAGGTAACAGTGGTGAGCCCGCTTAGCAGTACAACTTTGGCTGTGTTGTTAAACGTTTGTTACATGAGTGGCTGCAGCAATTGACTCCAGTTGTTACTGTCATAGATACATATAGGATAAACATCGTTATGTTAGAACAGTTTCACTAGAGCATAAATATCATATGGGATTCTCTACCCAACAGCCTTAACGCTACTATCTAACCGCTATAGGACTGTTTAGTGTTTTCGATGGTGACCTGTGTTTGATGTTCTTTGGTTTTCATAGATTTTAGTCTAACCGTAACATACGGGTTTACCCTGAACTTAACAGTGATGTGATACGGAGCATTATATTAATACACTGGGCTACCTACCCTTTCTAAGCCGAGAGCAAAGACAACCCCAAATAGAAGGCAATTATTAGTAAAAGCGATGTGAAATTGATGAAACTAATAAGAACAAAATTAAAATATATAGATGATAATCACAAGTGTCAGTATTCGCATATTTACAGCATATATATCAGCCGAAACAATCAAATGAAAGAATCATTATTCTATACTTTGATAAATAAAGTGTTGACCGAGTTTCTTCTATCAATGAAAATAGATGGATAAAAAAGTTGTACCACTTAACAAACTGTCACCCTTAAAACTTCAGGTGGATTCTTTAGAGAACATATGTATTAGCTCAAAGCCATGGGAGTGACGCTTAACCGACGAAGATAAAGTGATTATGTTTTTGTAAGAAGCGGCATTCCAGTCTGTCACTTCTCCAATAACTCTTAATAGCATTATATAATAACCGTCAAATACAGCTATTCTCTTAACAAACATGCCCTATGAACGTCTGATGATATTGGCAGAAGTTTTGTTAATACAAATGTATAAAAGGTTTCGTTTGTTTGTTTGTTTGTTTGTTTGATGGGGGTTTAACGTCGTACTTCGCACTGTTCATGCCCTGTTGTGGTGGAAAACCGGGAGGAAAGCTCGTAAAAACCACCCCCGCGACTGCCGGAGTCACATCTTGTGACTCACTCATACCTGAGGGTCGACAGACGGACAAACGGTAAATCGAAGTAGGCGTTAGAAAGCGCACTCGCTAACCACCTTGCCACGGCCGCGGGCAATATAAAAGGTAGAAAGTACTGAAATTTGTTTTCTCTCCTTTAATACACATATTTAGAAGGACGTATAAGTGGTTCAAAAAATGTGATATAAAAACCTTAATGTTTTATACAAGAATAGACATATAATCAGAGCTTTCCAATCCGATGTTTAAACAAAATCATCGTTACCTATAAATCTGAGAATGAAAACATCTCACAAAGCCTCCAGAGATTTAATCTTCACCTCAGTAAATCCCAACAGTGATCTCCTTAACCCCAGCTCTGATAATCTCCATTGCGATCTCCATAGCCCAACCGATGATACTTTCCACTGTGACCCCTAAAACTCGACCGTTGATTATCTCCAGAGTGACGTATATATGCTCACCGATAATAATCTCTACAGAGATCTCTATAACTCGCCAGTTGATTATCTCCAGAGTGACGTATATATATATATTGGTCCCAGTGGCTCGGCGTTCGAATACCGGTGGAGGCAAACAAAATTATCTTTCTTTACAAAAAAATATATACATATAAACACCTTAAAGCTGAGTGTCCCAGGGTTAGGCTATGCTAAGTGATATCATAGAATAGGAAGGGGGTGGGGTGGAGGGGCCGGAACTCTTCTCGTTACAAATAAATTTATTCAATAAACATACACTTAGGAATTAAGAGTTACACACAAAACCGCAATCTTTACTACTCCAATAAACGATTATGCAACGCTTGACATGCATTACTCTTCCTTCTCCTTCAAGTCCTAGAAATCAACAATCCAAAACGAAACATAATTTAGGCGGCGAAGTGACAGGTGTACCATTACATAGTTTGTAACTCCTGTCTTCATTTGATAAAAAACCGTCGCCATTTAACCTCTATGACTTGCGTATAGACTGCTTGGCCAGAAACTAGGACCATTTTGGAATGTACTTATATTCGGTAAGTTACCAAATATTGCATGTGCTGTCGTCGCCAGGCAAATTACAGCTGTATAAATACACCGGGACTATGCTATGATGTCATTAAACTGTAGATCAATGCAATTCCTGTTTAAAAGATACTTACAAATTTAATTATGCTTAAATCAAAAAAATTCCATTTTACCATTTTATGGTCACCTACATTACACATTTAAAACTCCTGGTAAGATGGTGATGGTGTGAGTTCATCCCAAAGCGGCAGTCTGCAGTTGAACAGTTAGATGATACTTGATGGTTACAAAGCTGCCGCCTGAACAGTTGAACAGTTAGATGATACTGGATGGTTACAAAGCTGCAGTCTGAACAGTTGAACAGTTCTAGATGGTACTTGATGGTTACAAAGCTGCAGTCTGCAGTTGAACAGTTCTAGATGGTACTGGATGGTTACAAAGCTGCCGTCTACATTTGAACAGTTAGATGATACTTGATGGTTACAAAGCTGCAGTCTGCAGTTGAACAGTTATAGATGGTACTTGATGGTTGCTTAATGTTCTGTCTTGTTAAAGAAAATAACATTGACATATTTAACATACGACACATCTGACACCTTTTCTCGCAGCCACTTGACCTAGAAGTAAGGGTAGTATATCAGCGCAGCTCTTATTGAACATTGTTATTCAGAATACTGAATTCAGTCAACAAAACAGGCTGAGAATAAGTCGTTATAGTTTATAGCTGATACGACACAGACAACCAGTCGAGCGACATATCGTTTACCTTGTTGTTCTATAAAACTAACAAGAAGTTCTTGTTCCTATGTCCATGATTGTCAAGTAGTGATATATTATAGCATAACGAAAAAACATTTAACACCCGCTTCTCAAACACACAGTGTTATAATTATTCACTAGACCCATTAATTATGTCCTGAAGATTGACGGGTGCGAGTAAAGAAGACCGGTTGTTATTTTTAATAACACCTGAGCTCAGCTGTGTTTTCTTAACCTCAGAAACTTGCCAATTGAAATTCCATGAGTTGGCAGCCGATAAGTTTCTGGTGATCATTACACTTGAGGGATTTGAAGAAACTGACAAACATGGATTATTTCTAATCCTAAAAATCTCGATAATACCGGCTTAGTCCAACACACGTCACGTACACAACCTACCTCCCCACACTAAAATATGTGCTGCATTTTTTAAGATATATATTAGATAAGTTTTGATGTATGGAGGTACTCTAACACAGATAGCAAAAGAGAAATTTCAAGGAATCTGAGAAATCTACTGAGTTATCGGAATAGTGCATACGTTAAGCATTCGTTTTAGAATAAAGACTGGGCAAGTCGAATGCGTTTGATTAAGTACTTAGTGGAAGTCCCGTTTATTCTGTTATCTTATTTCCAGTCGACTTCAGTTTAGTGACATGCTCAATCGTCACCCATCAATCTGATCTACCATGGGAGAATGTTTATACCATGTTATATCTGTTAGTTTGTTTAACGCTTGTACTGGTGTGTCAAAGCATCTACGTCTTCACATGACGAATGGATGGTGTAAGGCGAGTTTATGGGTCTGTTAGCGTATATCAGAGTATATTTTTATATTGTAGAGAAATACATTTTGCTCGCCTCCACAGGGATTCGAACTCGAGTCACTGCCTAGCAGGGCCAACATATCAGGGTATATATTCATACATTATCCCTTAATTATGTGACAGTTAGCTTACAGGAATATACTGTACATAAGTTAATTCTTCATCGTATGCCAGTTATAAGTTATATTCTATAATCTGCAATATACTAAATCCTGAGCGGACATCCGGTAATAACCCCAATACAGGATCCTGAGTTATGTCATATTAATGTTAAACTAACTCATAATGTCAATATGCCTTTAAATTGTATTCTCATTCGATCATTCTGCCAACTACCAACGCTATAATTCCAAACGGTATTCCAGCCAGATCCACAGAAAAGCTGTCCATCAATAGGACTGAAGGATTCCACCTTGGCACAGGTGAATCTTAGCATCCCAAACAAAAAACACAGACCAGAGAACAGAACCTGCTCAGGGAAGTTTTTCACAGAGAGCTTGATGTACAGTTAATGAGAGAGACCACAGCCGCTTGTAAGCGAGTTCTTCTGCAAACTGAGAACTACGTAGTGCAAAAATAGCTCTAAAATGGCCAATATGACGAGGAGACATGTGGAAAGTAATGTATGTTATGGCTACAACTGCAAACCGTCACATAATAAAGCGTAGCGATTATTTAATAGATAGGGAATACATCATCGACTCGACCACATTCTATGATAGATTGATCAAACTGCCATCAAGATTATTTGAGTTATGAATATCCTATCATATTATCGAGGTATAATTTTACTTCAACATGTTGAAGCAACTTATTTTGACAGCTAAGGAGACCGACTAAAACGTAAAGAATTTTAGTGGAGATTTATTGGCCTATGTAATGGCATATCTTACGTTGCCTTATGTAGGATACGTACCACGTAATTTAACTTCTACCAATTGTTTCCAGAATTAAAATCGACAGATATAAGGTACTGGGAAGTGAATCACGTGGTGCCATCCCACGCCATCTGTCTACGACACTCATCAAGTGAATAAGACACCTTACGACAATCATTAAGTGAAGAAGACACTCTACGGCAATCATTAAGGGAATCAGACACCTTACGACAATCATTAAGTGAATCAGACACCTAACGACAATCATTAAGTGAATCAGACACCTTACGACAATCATAAAATGAATCTCACACCTTACGACAATCATTAAGTGACTCAGACACCTTTCGACACTCATTAAGTGAATCAGACACCTTACGAAAATCATTAAGTGAATCTCACACCTTACATTAATTACTAATTGACCCATACACAACAATCACCAGTGTCACACGTGAACCAGGCAACGCGTAATAACCACCAAGTGATTCAGACAACGCATGATAATCACCAAGTGAATCAGACAACACAAGATAACCATACGATGAATCAGACAACAGTCGATAGCCACCATGTAAATAAGACCACGCAAGATAATCATACGATGAATCAGACACCAGACAATATCAGCCAGGTGAATCAGACACCACTTATAATCATCATCAGATTAAACAGACGCCAGACGATATCCACCAGGTAAATCAGACATCGCAAGATAATCATGCGATGAATCAGACACCAGACAATAACCACCCCGTGAATCAGACCACACAAGATAATCATCATCAGATGGACCAGACACCAGACGATATCCACCAGGGAAATCAGACATCGCAAGATAATCATGCGATGAATCAGACACCAGACGATAACCACCCGGTGAATCAGACCACACACGATAACCATCATCAGATGGATCAGACACCAGACGATATCCACCATGGAAATCAGACATCGCAAGATAATTATGCGATGAATCAGACACCAGACGATATCAACCAGGTGAATCAGACACCACTTATAATCATCATCAGATTAATCAGAAGCCAGACGATATAAACCAGGTAAATCAGACCTCACAAGATAATCATGCGATCAATCAGACACCAGACGATATCAACCAGGTGAATCAGACACCACTTATATTCATCATCAGATTAATCAGACACCAGACGATATCCACCAGGTAAATAAGACCACACAAGATAATCATGCGATGAATCAGACACCCGACGATATTCACCAAGTGAATCAGACACCACTTATAATCATCATGAGATGGATCAGATACCAGACGATATCCACCAGGGAAATCAGACCTCACAAGATAATCATGCGATGAATCAGACACCAGACGATAACCACCCCGTGAATCAGACCACACAAGATAATCATCATCAGATGGATCAGACACCAGACGATATCCACCAGGTAAATCAGACCACATAAGATAATCATACGATAAATCGGTCACCACTTATAATGATCATCTGGAGAATCATATACCTGACGATATTAGCCAGACGTGTTCTGATCTCTTTAATGACTTAGCTTTAAGAGGATATACAACGCGACTTCTCGCCGGATTATATGCGAAACCTCCAGAAACTTGATTGGTTACATTGCTGTCTTATGTTTAGAGTCAATACATCTAAGAGTTGCTCGCGAACAAGATTTGATATTGGTGATAAACCTACCAGACCAAACGATTAAACCCAATCGTAGTTGTAACATTAAAAATAATTGTCGCCCGTTTTAACCGAACATGTTTAGGGCCTACCTAGATAACGAAGATAACATCTTTGTCTAACTTAAGTTTAAAGCCTCCGAAATAAAGTGAACTATTTTCAGTAGTTTCAATTTCCAACCGGATTAAGTAATACCGAGAACAGTTGGAAACGACCAAAAATACTTCTTTAAATACTCCTTTCCCATTACAACCATTAAAGGAACTATATTGTTTGTGGGTGGTAAATAATTACAACTTTACCCACCGTTTTAGTTGCTTTGCCGTTAAATAGTAGGATTTGTTGCCAGATACCCTCAGTTGTTTACTTTACTGCACTACCATCTGATACGTAACAACCGAAAAACGGTAAATTGCCGTTTCGGTTTGGAATGTTTTTTGTCTTTTTGTTGGCACTTTATGCCGAAGCTTGTTTACTATCAGGAGGAAGTAAGACAACCAGTTTACCATTTTTACTATTTCTAACTTATGTTATGTCATAGCTGCTACTTATCAGCAAAGTTATTTTAATAAAAGTTCGGAAAGCTAATTTTGGTGTAAGTGAAAGTAAAACTACTGCATGCGTTATAAATTAACAAATATGCCGTAACTGAAGCTTAATTATCAAAGTTGTATCACAGTGATAAACTGCTACTGGGGGTTACAGTACACAGGTATGCCACTCTATACAATACAGTAGTTACCACCTTGAACAACTTAAAGGTAGAAAAGTCTGTGGACACATTGAAACGTACACACACTAGCAAGGGTATAGATTAGATCAAATATCAGGAGTGAATTGTAGAAAATGAGTACCATGGTCCATCGAATTGTACCACTTTATAATGCAGTACATACCTCTAATTAGCCAGAGGCAATTATTTTTAAAATGTCGCCACAGACACTTGAGGCTGTTTTCTTTCTCACAGTTTTCTATTCAATACATTCTTACCAATGCACGTTCAGATTGAAGCAAAATTTGATTTTTAATTTTTGCGAGATGTTTGTCTTCTTTAAAACTTGGTTTTATGCAATTTGCAAAAGTCTTTATTGTGGCCGTTTTGATGTGTGTTAAGTTAGGTAGTTTTAATGATGTCTGCACCCATACCAGGCTATTCGCATGAGTGTTGATATGTGGTCTTCACACAAGTAATTACCTATGATATTGGTTCAACGTAATTTTCATTTATTCCTTGCCAGAGTCTCGGAAAAAAATTTGATATCCAGGTTGCGAAATTGATATGCTATTTTTCCCATAAATGCCAGTTGTGTAGCAATTTCAATAAAATAATCAATAAATATTTTACCATCGCTGGAAAACGATTCAAGTAGAGCACATCGACACATCTGGATCAGTGTAAAGCATGCATAAGAGTGATCAGCACCAACGTGATAGAAAAAAATTCAGCTTGACATGTAAATTGATCGTACTAACTTATGACTGCAAAGAACGCAACCCTTGTTTCAATTCAATTCAATATCTCTAACTATTCTTGATAATAAACAAAACGCAATAAAGGCGTGGCGATTTCCAAACATATCGGACTACGTCTTCGCGAGTGTTTCACTGTTTCATTACATGAGTAAGACATTTCTGTGAAAATTGAACATGATCAAAAGACAACAATCAGATGGAAAAAGAGAGAAGTGTTAAAACTCCTGTAATGAATTCGATGATGATTATATTTCATGAACACGTCGGGGGATGGGTGCCAAAGTTTCATTATTGCAACTGATATACGCAATGGGGTCGTCAGCAGCCAGTGTTGTTTGGATCTGTCCAGACGCCATTAATATGTTGTAGTAGAAAATAGTCCGTGTAAGTTGTATCGTTTGATTGGTTGAATTGTATCAATGGACCGAAAGTAACAAATCTTAATTAGGCCTACACTGAAATTTACTCGTTTATGGGATAAATATATATATTTCTGAAACAATTAATCACAGGGGCACAGAGATATCGATTAATCAAAAGCGATTAATCCTCTCATGTTATAGATAAACTCGCATAGACAAGTATCTAAATACATCGTAATCACGAGTTGTTATGGATTATCCACAGAAATCCTGAGATAACATTATTACCATTTACATGGTCTATACAGTATGTGATAAATACTGTATGAAGCAAACAAGATATTCAGTATTGGTTAAGAATAAATCAGCCTGCAACCTGGTATTTCAGAGAAATATCAATTAATCAATGCATATATCCAATAAAGAGATAGATAGTTACAAGCTGTCTGATCCAGAGGGACGTTTCGCTTCAACCTAAAGAATAAATACACATATACGGGAAGTCAAGGTTCAGCCAATCAGAACGGCTATGGAAACGGTTTACCACACCTAACATCAAAACGGCTTTACAATAATTGTTAATACAAGTTCGTCACACCGGAACACATCAGCGCGGCAACACTACATCAAAGTAAAATAGTACCTTGAAAAGCTATATGTACAGCTTATCAGACTGTGTATGGAAATATGGATTCGAGAATGTTAAAACTATTAGGTTTTGATGGGAATCGAAATCAGAAGCATTTATGTTTTGGTAGGCCAGATGACCAAATATACACACAGGCTAATTGGTATAACAGATAATGTGCAGTCACACAAATGAACACCTCAGAAAGATTTAAAACTATACTTCTACATGAATAAATATATTTACTTTATCCAAATTCAGATATTCACACCGCCGAGAGTACAGTCACGGGTTTCAATTCTTGGGATTATCTCTATTTTGACCTTTTCCCCTTGTCCAAGAAAACACTTTACTCGTAAGACGAAATACCGCTTTTGCTTAAAAGAATATAAAGGACACGTGTCAATTTAAATCCCATGTGATATAGAAATCCCAACAAACCAGAGACAGAGTCTCATTTTGCGTTAAAGAAATTCTAACGAATGCTTGTGAAACATAACAAAGAAATGTCCTGAGATCTCTGATGAACAGTGCTGTACGGTTTGTTATGTACCGGTGTAATAAAGTGCTTGTCCGATTCTCCCATTATTTGACGCAAGTTTCGTACCTAAAGCATGCAAGGTTTAATAGTAACAATTTTCCTTTAGATTAAAGTTAGAGTAAACCTCGGTCTCCTGGCTTTATGTAAGTTCTTTACAGCAGCTTTATTAACAAGATATTAACAAAATGTCAATGTGTGTGGGGCGATTCTTATTTATAAAGCATGCGACACAAAATCTGTAAAAAATCACAACTTTATTCATAAAAGACTACAAAACATAAAACGTGTACATAGGGACATATTGCTGATTATGTGTCAGACATTTACGAATACGAATATATAAAATGTCATTTTGTAAATAACGTGTTTTATTTACTATCAAACATGCCGGACGACTATGAAGTATTGCATTATTATTTGGAACACAACGTCAAATAAAAACTTTCTCAAACAGTTAGGGTTCGATTAAATGTATAAATACTGCAGAAATGCGTTTTCGGAGATAAAAACTTGTTTCACTGTCAATAAGTTGGCGTTAATTAACTAAAAAATCTTGTTCATTAGCTTTCTTTATCTATTAACTGAAGGGTATTTGTGTTGGGTTTTGAACAGTTGACTGTATGTACCGTCTAAAAAACATATATCATCCAGGATGCCTACAGCAAAAGGGGAGATAATAAATTATCTGATATCATCATATCCAGTTAAAAACGCATATATATCATTCTTATAACAGCCAGACGCGAAGCTGTGTGAAACTTATAACATTTATCTACGTGAGCCAGTCAGACATTCAACCTGATTATATCGATTCAACTGTTTAAAAGAAATGACTAATTAACCGCTTAAATGGCTCTGGAGATCTACCAGTTTAAAAAGAGTTTGTGGTTTATTAATCCGTGTAATATGATGAATAATGCGCGGGTGATAGGAGATAGCTTCATGTTGCCATGGTGATTTTTCATAGCCCAAAGGTTGCAAGAAGCCGACCTTTTGTGGAATTTTGTACTTTTCATCGCACACTTCCGTGGCCCAGAGGTAAGCAGACAATCGTATTCTCGCGAGAGCATATACAGTGGACAAGACGGGCCATCGCGCTTTAATTTCCACCAATATTTGGGGGGACGTTAGCCACCGGAAAGAAAAAAAAGTACAAAACAAGATGGCCTGGGTGTATCTTAGAGTCAGCGTTGTGATGAATTTAGGAATGGTGGTGTAAAGAACAATTGACAGAAGAGGGATTAATTAGGCAGAAGCCTGACTTGGAAAGGTCAAGTAATGTGTTACCGTTTCAAGATAAACCTGTGTCGTGAAAAGCTATGTTAACCCGGCTGTAAACATTACATATGTGGACTGCTGAATGTTCAAACGAATCAGAGACATCTTTGTTTCACTTTAAAGGCAGTTATAAATGGTTAATGCTGGCTTTTTTGTGAAATTACACAAACAGTATGTCCGAATCGATATAACAGGATATTCCCACATAAGACTTACGATATAACATCTTATAGATCAGATACAAATTCAATGTGTATTAGATCTGGTACGAAACTGTCAAATTGATGATCAGTAATGCTTCACGTGTCAATCAATTGTTCCTGTGTATTCATATGTTATTCTGTTTGCGTCCTTTCACATCACATAAATAACTGTTTGTTCGAATAAAACAACGTTAGACTGGTACATTAGGGACAAGCTAGAAATAATTCAATATAGCTGTTTG
Organism: Mopalia swanii; assembly: GCA_030265315.1. Lineage (NCBI taxonomy): Eukaryota > Metazoa > Mollusca > Polyplacophora > Chitonida > Mopaliidae > Mopalia > Mopalia swanii. The sequence goes on from JARDVA010034371.1 coordinate 13,431, forward strand.
CTTATTTAATTAAAAAACATTGGAGGAAATCATAAAGAATGCTATTTGTAATGAAACAGAAATAATAAAAACAAGTTACTAGTTGTCTTTGTACGCGCTGTTCACTATTACCATGTGGTATGACCTCTCCGGCAACACATTTAACAACTTTTTTGTTAAATTGATAGCAAACGGTCCATTTTTAGAATAAGTCTTCAGACGCACTTTTTCCATTCAGAAGATAAAAGGCAGAAAATGCCTGTCTCGCTACTCCAAAGTTAAGAAGGCGGGTTGTTGTGTTTAATAACACCTGAGCTCAGATGTGTTTTCTTTAGCTCAGAAACTTGCCAATGGAAATTCCTTATGTTATAGAATTACCAGCAGACAAGTTCCCGTCTGTCAGTCGGGTCAAGCAGACCCTTAGAAATTTGTGCCATTTTCAAACGTCATTTAAACATTTTGGTTCGGCTAATTTTCCAAAAGTTGGCAACATATGAAGATAATTTTTACAAAGATTTGAATTTAAGTATTTAAAATTTGGTCCGCTATTTCGTCCTGGAAAGTGTATACAGTAAAAGGCCACTTAAGAACGGATATACCGGTGCGAACAAATGTTAACAGAACTTGTCGGGAAACACATCTGATTCAACTAAATGAATCAAACCAAAACATACTTCATTCATATTGATTGTTGTTTCACCTAATCACCCGAAAATTTATTCTACCACTGAAATGGGTAGCCAATTATAACATACAGTTTACATACTGGATTTCCAAGAGTCTATAAACGGCAAACAATAGATTTATCTTTAAATATTTAAAATCAGAAGTATTAAATTCTATTTCTGATAATTCTTTGTTCAAAGTAATATTCATTTCGAAAATGATGTAGTACTTCGCTAAAATGGCACCGTAACTGATATCATGCGCTTCGTAAAACAGAAACATGCTCGTATCGGATTAGTCCGGCAGCATATTTGTTTATAAGCGATGTACAAGATTCAAGAGTTGCCCTTCAGTGTTATGTACAACTGACGTGCCCTCTCACCATGTATAACGAAGCCTCAAGGGCCTGCTGTATATAACTGGAGTGTTTTCGTAGAGCTGTTTTACCCGTCAAAACAAACATTGGGAGCTCTCAACACTGTGGAAAAGTCTATTATTAACCACTTCCAGCTGAAAGAGATGTGGCCCTCGAGGTTTCATTTTGAAAGCTCAAACACTAATCAAATTAAATTATCACACACCTCACACTTAAACTGTAATATCTAGAGGGGCATAGACTTGCCTGTTTCAGACCGATTGTGTCCATAAAAATATATACCCACAGATAGTATCTTTCTCAAAACGGTGCAGCTAGAAGTATTATGGGTTTAATCTCATATAAGTGCAATTTACGTATCGTCGTAAAACCCAGAGCTATACTGTGAGGACTAAATATTGTCAGCTGGGACATGGTGTCTTACTGTTTTAAGGCAAACAATAAAAATCTCAACTTGAAGCATTTTATAATCTAATTTGTGGCTGCACAAAAAAAACTTTAAGTAATAACAAATCACTACTTTGTCGACTTTAAACGTCACACAAGTGCTTGGTAACAAATATTTAAGGGTTATGAAAAGTAACGTTAAAAACTGTTTAAGGAAACACCGTCGCTCATTGTGGTTCCTCTGATAAAGGGCATTTCAATATACAATGTAAGCAATCTTAATCTATGATAACCATGCGGCTCTTTGGGGCTCCTCAGAAAAA